>VYXC01006019.1:3712142-3757929 GCA_013397175.1 Platysteira castanea | reverse complement strand
CTATCAAACAGATGAAAAAGTTGTGACTGCACAGAGCACAAGCAGTGCTGTAGCAGGGAGCTGAGCTGACCATGCATGTTAACAAGCAACTTCACATCTAGATGTGCTGTATCACTCCCAGAGCTAAGTGCATGTCCGGAACAATCATACCTCTTGGACATTAGCACTGGAAGGCAGCCAGGAAACTTAATGAGCCTGCTGACATTTGCACTGAACATTATTCATGAAATCAGCCACAACAACTACTCCTGATAACAGAGATCTCCCTCCTCCAAGAGCCCGGCCACACATAGTCACTATGCTTGTATTTAATCACTGCACCAGTTCCACCAGCCCCCAGAAACCAAGAAGTCTTGAGGACAAGTTCCCCACACACACAGGACAAGCCCCGCCTGCAGCCATGGAGCCTCTGCACTGCGTGCATTTCACTGCTAAAAATACACGGATACTCCAGGCTGGGGAACAAGGGCACACCAGGCTTCTGGCCTGAACCAAAATCTAGTTTTACTTCCAGATCTAGCTGGTTGAGATAAGCATCCAGAGCTGGAGTCCGTGACGAAGTGCTCACAAACAGCCCCATGGGCAGAGCCCTCGCGACGCACAGGCGCGGGAGAAGCGTCCTATGTGGGCTCCTGTATGAATATGCATGTGCTTATATAACTGCGAGCCTCACTCACAAAAGAAAGGCCTAAAAATGTCACCGGGAGAGGGAAAGGCTTCCTGAAACACCCAGCAAGGCAGGAAGAGGGGCTGATGCAGTCTCGGATGCTGCACAGCAGGATCTGGATCACTGCAGTGGAGTTTCCCCACAAAGAGAGAATTAAATTCTGACGCATAACTCACATCTATAGGCAACACTCCCCAAGCTCTCTCACTGCCCAGTTACCCAGGGGTGCTGAGCAGAGACCCTGTCTGTCCTGTGCTTTTCCCCAAAAGCATCCCTGGCCCTTCCCTCCAGCATGCCAGGCAAGTGCCCTTGGTTTCAGCTTCCTTCTGGGGTCACCAAATGGTCAGGCCAATTTGCACAGATAATTATTTCTTTCTTTCCATCCCTCCCATCACTCCCCAAGAAACCATTTTGTTTGGTCCAAGGTCACTAATTTGACAAAATCAACTAAAAATGAGGGCACCATCTTTCAATCTTCAGTTGTTGCTGGTAAATGTATTTGCAGGAGGCCTTGGCAGACACATCCTGCCATGAAGGAGATGCAGAGCAGAAATGGGTTTCTTCCTCTTAGGCTAAACTACATACTTTTAAAATGCAGTAAAGCACCAGCCTCATTTCCTGTGCCTACACAGCTCCTGCTGAACTGTTTGGAATTCAGGACACTGCAATGAGGATTTAAGCAACACAACAGGGAGCGGTGTAATCAAACTGCAGCAAATGCTGAGGAGAATAACTACTGCAGAGCTTTTAAGTATTTTAAAATTAAAATAAATAAGCAAACAAACATATTAACTTTGGCTAAGAGGCCTTTAAAGTAGAAACTGGGTTGTTGTGAGATTTTTTTAATTGCAAATGAGTGTGAAAGGAGGATAAAGCAAATGTTTAGCCGACAAACAGGCTTTTCATTAACCTCTTCTGCACAAAGGCTGAGCTGCAGAACAGGTCGCAGGGCTGGGACATACCCAGCTACAGGTCAGGAGGACAGTGTACAAGTCTAAAGGAAGTAAGGCAAATGTGCACTAGGAATAAGCTGCTTCCTCAGTGCTGGAGTCTGCTCCTGAGTTAGGCAAGCACTGATGCTTCCCTGCCGTGCCTACTCTAAAAATAAATTTAAAAAAAAAAAAAAAATCAGATTCTGGCACCTTCCGTTGGCTCTGATTCCTAATTTCATGAGAAGAGGGGGAAAGGCTTCAATCCAAGACAGCAATATCTCTATTTAAAGGCCACATCTGTTTCCACCCCTGCCGTGCTCTCCCTCCACATGCCGTGCCCGCTGCAGACCCCGAGCAGCTGCTGCCGCTCCCCTGGGATTCTCCAGCCATGCAGGACCTGCTGCCAGGGTGGGGTGGACAAAGCAGTTGCCCGCACAGCTTGATTTAGAGCTGAGGCACAGGCTGAGGTCGCAGCTGGCACCTGCCTGGCTGCAGGAGCAGTCCCAAGCTTGGGAGAAGTACATTTCCCACTCTATGGAGCAGAAGGGTAAAAGCCTGGAATATCCCCTCTCTGCATACTGCCTAAGGAAAGAGCAAGCCCAGATGTTCTCCCAGTTTCTCCAGCCAAAAATCCATTTGTTAGAGATTCCCAAGAGTGAGGACCAAACCTTGCATCAGCTTCTGCTGCATGTCAGCAGCATGAGACAATAAATCAATTACCAGACTCTGTGTAGAATCCCCAATCCAAAAATCCCAACCCTTTAAAAATTTTCTTTAGCCACTGTTCTGAATTGGCAGGAGACCATCCTCAAGTCCTCCCCCCACTTCATACATCTTCAGTAAATAACAAGTAAAGATTATTTTTATATGCTTTTTTTTAGCTTGCAAACAGTAAAAAGAGCCAATTAGGTCAGGTACAGAAAACATTAATAAAACTGTCTTTCAAGTACTGTACTCAGCTATAGCAGAAAGAGCAAACAGGGACAACAAACCTCTGCCCTGTTCTGAAAGGGCCTGTGTAACTGCAGAGGCTGGTACAACAAGGGGGACAGACGAGAAAGGACGAGAATCTTCGAGTGAAAGGAAAATAATCTTTGAGGAAATGCTGTCACCATTTTACAATTAAAATAGATTTCTGTGCTAGCAGAGAATTTTTGTCATCCTGATGGCCTAGGGGTAAATGAGCCAACATTGGTGAAGATAAGGATGTATTTTATTAGGCCAGTTGGTATTAGTTGGAGGGTGGCAGAGGAAGGGGAGAACACACAAGTTCCTGAGGCATTTCAAGGGCAATTCTCCCTCCCTAATCCTGGCAGGACTCGGCTCTAACACTTGCCAGTGATCCAGGGATGGCAGTGCTCTGGCTCACAGGGTGCAGTACATACATGAGACACAGCAAGAACAGGAACAAGAAAACTTCTTGTGAAATCTGGCTGTAACAATTAAGCTCCCAGATTTCTGAAGTATTTTGCACATGCATACACACAGATATACATTTGTATGTGTAGACTGGTATACACACATATATACTTCTATATAATTTGTTTTATAATATACATCTCAAACATTAACAGACAGGAAGAATAAAGGTGAGGAAAGTGGCTTGTCTGTCATGAAGTTAACATGAAACAGCACCCTACGAGTCTGTCCTCAATTTCCAGCACTTCTTTGAACTCCAGCATGTTTCATGTTTATGTTCCATTCCCATTTTCTGCCTCTCTCCTGTTATTCAGATCTGTTGTTTTGAACGTGCAGTTTATGCTTACATTTCCTTCCACTGCCTTGCACTCTCAACAATCTTTTCTTTTACAAGTTCTTTTACAATCAGCTAAAGAAATACTGGGTTCGATTGTGTAAAGCTCAGATGAGGGAGGGAGCATTTTGATTCCCCTGGGCGCAAGGCCAATAAAAGCTTTTGAACAATGCTGCACAGGACTGGAAAAAATTGGTTACTAAACTTGCACTTCCCGTTGCAGGCTGCTTGGCTCAGGCAAAGTGATTCTGCTGTGAGTTCGTGCCATTTGTCGTTTGCCTCCCTGGCCCTGCCCGAGGGGCACCTCGCGGCCCCGCCAGGTGCCCTCGCCAGCCCCGCGCCTGCGGAACGCGCGCCCGGAGCCTCCGAGTTTGCTGGCTCAGGACCAGCAGGGAGCATCCCTGTGTTCACACCTCACGTGGAGCAGGATTTCTGGCAAGTTTTACACTCCCTATGGGCCCAAGCACCTCCGTGTCTGCAGCCCAGAGGGGCTGAGCAGGGGGAGAGCACAGATGAGGATGTGCAGTCCAGCCAGCAGCACCACCATACCCAGGTCCAGCCTCATCCCACCCAAACACAGGCATCCAGCAAGGGCAACGAAGGTACAAACCACACAGTCCTCAAGCTCTCCTGTAGCCTCTCACAAGTGACCATTTACATTTAGGAACGTGGTTTAGTGGTGGACCTGGCAGTGCTGGATTAGTGGTTGCACTCAATGATCTTAAATGCCTTTTCCAACCTTAATGATTCTGTGGCTTTACAATCTCCCCACAGTGACAACTTGGAGGTGAGCTGAGGGACTGGAGGCACATGCCTGTCCCAGAAACCTGCAGCAGGTCATACAAGAAGCTCAGACCAGAGAATGGGGCTGGAGTTCACCAAGCACCATAATCACCAGTCACCCTCCTCCCCAGGACTCCAGACTACATGAGATGTGCTGAATGTTTCAACCACAAAACAGTATCAACCAGTGCCTTTTTCCCCTCTTTCATTAAAAACACTGAAGATGCTAGAAAAATATTTCCTTCCTTCCTTTTGGTTCCTGGCTTCCTTTTGTTGTTCTATCCAACGTGCAAGAGAAGCCAATATTCCTCCCTGGCCTAATGAAATTCACTTTTTTTTGAGGTTTTACAGCAGGTATTAAATGCTTTACACAACAGCAGATGGGAGTTTCCTAGTTTTCCAGAGAGGGAAAGTAGTTGGTTCTCAGCCCCAGGGCTTTTGGAGTGATATGGATCTGAGAGTCATAACTTCCTGCAAAGAACAACCAAGCGAAGGTCATTTTTATGTGTTTTTAGGATTCACATTATTTTAATTTTCCTTTCCACATGATCTCTGTTGGAGAATGGCCCCTAAGGAGCATATCATGATAACAGTTCTTGGTGTAAGATCTAGAAACATTCCAGCATTCTTACATTCACTCTCACTATTACAATTTACTGTACCTTTTCTTCAGAGGAGACTGTGAGCTTGTCACTTGATATTAAACTGCAAACCTGGTCCAGACTAAGGCTAAGAAATTCTTCTCCTAGCATCACCTCAGGGAAGTGCTGCTCTGTTCAACAAATGAAAAGGGGGAACAGAAAATTATAATGAAATCCATGTTTTCAGTCAATGGAAGGACCACATAATTCAGAGAACAGCTCTGAGCCCCCGACACAAACCCACGGCATCTGTGTGGGGGACACAAACAAACCAGCCTCAGAGCAGGAGAACAAAACCTGATGTTGTTTCGAGTAGCACCAGCACCATGAGACACTATCATAAATGATACTAAACTTCCTGAAAAGCCACTGAGAATCTTCCAGTGGCAAATACAGTTAGAAGTGGCAATTGAGACAAGGGCCAATGTCCAAAATAGTAAATAACCTGGCCACCTCGAGATTCAGTTCTTGCCCACTTCAACAGCCTAGACAGCATCAGATCTGCTCTGGGTCTGACTCCAGCAAGGGTCCTGGGTATTTGTACGTACAGCAAGGAAAGCCCATCTTTAACATGAATCAGTTTGGTTCATATGCCCAGCAATAGTGAGGGGTCCCGGGGCATCCAGCTGAACCTGTGTGTGCACAGGTACACAGAGAGGTGGGCGAGGGGGATCTTCATCCCGTGCATGCACACGGGATCAGCTCTACTCTCCTTCCACCTTTTACTGCCTTGCCCCAATAATGTAAATTTAACCATTTTCCTGCTCCAGACCCTCAGCACCCACCTTCCCAGTCATTTTCCCCTCTCCACTTAAACCTGCAGTTGTACAAACTTCTCCATTTTTTGCCTCCAGATCCCTCCATCCTGTAACTCTGGGAGCCACTTGAAAACAAAATGCATGTCACTGAATAGAACCCCAAACTGGAAGAATTATGACTCAATACCATCAAATCTGTCAAGCTTTACATCTAGCCAAAAGGCACATGAAATAATCACTTCCTAAAAAATAACTTCTAGGTCAAATATGTCATTAGCCAGTTGCAGCAATTTTAGTTTTGCAAGAATTTCTTACATATACTGCCAATTTAATCTCACTCATCATTTACTAAGTCCCATTTATCTTTGGCTGAATTACAGAAACATGAATCTCAGACGCTTTATCTGAAGCAGCTTCTTTCAAGCTCTAATTCTGTACTCAAAGAGCTCCCTCCGCAGCAAGAGCTGCCTTGAGTTTTCACATCTGCAAAGTGCTTTGCCTGACAAAAAGCAGCATGACAGGGACATGAGCTGGCATAACTGCCAGAGAGGAACTTTTTGGGACCCCTGAACAACCCCTCACCAAAGCCGTTGCTGCAGAGTTGGACTTGGACTTGACTAGACTTGGACTCCCCAGTCACAGACCCCTCTTGGTCTACTGAGGACCAAAACCCCACAGCTAAGCCAAAAGCTCTGATTAAAAATAGCAGCACGTGGATAAATTTTAATACTCTGTTATCCTGGAAATATATATTTGATCTAATGAACTCTTTTGGCCTTAAATACTTAAGAGGCAGGAAACACTCCCCACACAATAAGCTGGATCCACCCTGACTTCTGGACAAAATCTCATATTCATTCATTCTGGACTTGCATCTGGCAGCAGAGAGGTATTTGATCTCTTGTTATTAGTTGGAAGCAAGGAAGAATATTTCCTGATTTTAATAAAGTAACTGGTGCCTGCACCAAGAAGGCTCCTCCACCTACTGAAGTTCTCCACTGGCCAGAACTCAGCATTTCTCAAGTAACTGAGCTCATGCACACATGGCCTTTTGAGCTTGGGGACTTCTGTCTTGGTTTAAGGCTGTTACATAAACAACACAGTGAAAAGAATTTTAACGGCAGTTTTATTAATGGAGTTCCATTAACATTACATGGGCTGCTGTACTAACTGGGACTTATGAAGGCCAATAAAACAACAAAGCAGACCTTCTAATTGCCAAACAACCAAATAAATATACAGTGAATGCACTGCTTGTTGGGTTAAAGATTAAACAGGGCCTGGAAGCAAGGATAATGAGATATTACAAGCAAGCTTTTATACAATTAACCATTCCTTCCAGAGTACCTTTTTCTCCAGGGGATAATACAGTCAGAGCAGCTGAAAAGGTTTTACTTTTATTTGCAGGAGAATAGGGGAGGACTCAGTGGACACATTTTTATTCCACTGAGCCTACTTATGGGCCTATTAAGGACAAATCTGTTAAAAAGGAAAATGTTTCAGGACACAGCAGGTGCTCTGGGAGACAGCAGGTGGATGTGTCCTTATACAAATCATCAGAAAACAGAAAAACAAACTGAGAGAAAACTATCAGCTTCTCCCTAGCAGAGGTCAAGGGCAACTCTGCTGGAGGAGACTGGAAAGTGCTGGGGAATTCAGAGCTTGGGGCTCCTGAAACAGCTTTACCTTTACAACATAGCGGAGAAATGCTGAAAGCCATTGCCTGCACTTACTTATTGCAACCAAACACATCCACTCCCAAGGAAGCATGAGCCTACCCTCCCGTGGGGTAAGGGGCCATTGCTCCACAGATCAGAGCCTCAGACTGCATGGCAATTTTAGCTGAGTGTTCCAAGTCCCACCCACAGGATTTAATTTTGCCCAGTGCCATTTATTCCCACAATGGAAATGCCCAGCATTGCCTACTGCTCTCCCAGGGCAGGTTCCATGGGGGGGACATCAGCACACCAACGCCGAGCTGCTGAACAGGCACATCAAGAGCTTGCTGGAATCACACTCAGGAACTGTTTTGTGGGCTGAGATCCAGAAGATCGGGGTGTTTTACCTCCTAAGGTCCTCCCCTGCGATCAAACCACATTTCACAACTTGCAGCATCGGAGGAAGTTGCAAGCCCAGAACTAAATTAAATATTCCCTTCCTGTTCTAACACCAGAAGTCTGAAGAGACCAGCCAGGACGGGCTCAACCTCCGAGCTGCTGTACCTGCAGGCAGGGTTGGCTCCACAGGCAGGCCCCCTCCCCTCACCTGCGTAGGCGTTGGCCTGCTGCAGCAGCTCGGTGCAGGCGTGCACGTCGGCAAAAGCGCGGATGCCAAGGCAGTTCGTGGGATGCAGCTGGGACTGAAGGAAGTCACAGCAGTTTTTTCTAACGTCCATCAGTTGCAGTAAACTAGCAGCTGGCAGCAAAACCTGCAAAGGCATGAGAGGGGAATGAGTGAGCAACAAGGAGTGATTCACAGCTTTCACAAATTGGAGGCAGTTCCCCTTCAGACAGGGACAATCCCTGAGGGGTTACGAGAAGGAGGGTTCCATATGCAGAAGATCCCTGTTCATGCTCTGAGACGTGAAATTGGCTATCCCACACTGGGCTGTAAGTGGAACTCTTCTCACAGCCTCTCTCCACAAGACCTCAAGGCAAAGTGAGGACAAGGTAGAAGCAACCACAGATGCTCCTGAATTTCTGGTTTTGCTGCAGGTAGGTCCTGCACACAATTTTTTTTTCCTCCCAAAGAGCTTTATATTCTTTATAAGCAATGCCATCACATTCAAAGCCCATAGCAGCCCAGCAGTCCTCAAAACCCTGGACTTTGTTATTTCCAACAAAACCATATTGGCTTGTGAGAAAGGTGCTCAAACAGTCACATAAGAGAGGGGGTTCCCAGAAGCTGAAGCAGGTTTTGGTGACAGCAAAGCTCTTGGGAAAGACAGTCTAAATCAACAGCCCTTATTTACACTCACACAGAATGCTGGGGACACTTGTGGTTCACGACTGCATCTGAAAATGAGGTACTGCTTTGTACCTCCAAAACTAAGCACAGAAAAAGGAGACAGAAATGGATGACGAATGTTACATCTGCTGGAAAAAACACCTTTGTGGCCAGTGAGAAGGACAGGAAGTAGAAAACAAAGTCTATCAGGACATTACAGCCCGTGACATCAGCTACTTCCTTTCTTATGTGGAACAGCGACTTCAGACGTGTCTTATTCCAGCTCTTTCGTAGCTCTGGCTGCCTCACACATGTCCTTCCAACTGGGCATCTGTGCTCACCATCTGAGCACACATTTCCGGAAAATTATTTCCAACTCAAAAAAAATAAGCAGCTGTTAAACAAAACAAATAGGTTAACAGCATTCACCTCCCTGGATCCCAATGGCAGGGAAGGGATAAAGATGTTCCACCCCTGTACCTGCCACCACAGCCCCATTCCACACCAGGGCAGGACACTCACAGCCTGCTCCAGGTGTTTCTAAGCAACTGATGTGTTCCACTCCAGCCCAGCTGTACAGTGGCTGACTGCTGCCAAGCAGCCGCCCCAACAGGCAGCAAGCAAAAGAGAAGTCAGTTAACCCAGGAGCCTGTTTTGGCCCAAGCCTCTTGATGCCAGGAGCAGATTAGTTTGTGGCTTTGATTAAGTCAAGATAGCAATACTCTAGGTTTTTGAAACCTGTCTGTGAACCACTTTCTCTCTAGCTGAACCATTTCTGAACACCTGAGCTGCGTAAGGGCTTTGGGTAGACAAGTCAGACTCCATGCAAACCATCTCTGGCTATAGACCAGCCAGAGCCTCCTCTGTGCACCCCCATCCACCCAGGAGGCACGCCTGCCAGCCCAAGCGCTTACCTCCAGTGTTTGGGATGTTGCCACCAGACCAAAAGGAACTCACTACCATCACCACCTGCAACAGCCCCTGGACAAGCCAGTGCTGCTGTTACAGCCCATGCTGGCTTGAGAGGCAGCGCAGAAGGAGCCTCATACCTCTTCAGCCTTCAGGAAAGGGGCATTATCATACAACACTTCTCAGAAATAGGATATAAAAAGCCTATCAAGAGATGAGGGGATTTTATCTTTCTTATTTCCCAGCTGAATGTCTCAACACTCATCTTGTTTTTACCAGGGAAGGCGAAAAGCAAGCAAAGGATTTCCGTGAGAACAAAATCTGTTTCCTTTAGAAATAACAAGAGGAAATGCCCTGCCTAAACATGCAGCAGGACCAAACTGCAACCCCATTAATATCCAGGCAAGTTACTCACATGGGTCTGGATTTGGCTCTTAATATTTGAACTCCAACTGCCGTGAACGATTTATAGAGCTGGCTTCTCTACCAGATCTGCCTCCAGATCAAAATCCACTCATTTTTTGAAATTATGTCAAAATTATCTGCTATTACTATTGAGATTGACTGCTTTGCTTAATTTGTGTCCAGAACCTCATCTATGGGGTGTGTGTGTCTAGAGATATATATACATATAACCATCTAGTTCACCAGCTGTGCTCTGTAGACTCCACACCAATTTCAAGTTTTACACAACATTGCCTGTGCAATTACTTCCATAGACCTTTGATGTCTCTAAACTAGAAATATCTTTCAGCCGAAAGTGCTCTGTGTTGCTATAAGGTTCATTTATTAATGCTGGACTGCAGAGGCTGGGGTTAATTCCCTGCTGTGACACAGCCTTACAGGTAGCCTTGGCCAAAGTTAACTTATATCATTCCTGCTCTGCAAAACTGGGAAAGGAGAATTTCTCCGAGGCAGGGGATGTGTTAAAGCTTATAAGCAGCTTTGACAATTTGGTCAAATTGGAAGCCAAATAAGAGCACTGGCTGTAATCCTCATCTGCACATCCAGGGCCACAGCTGGGACTGCACATCTGCCCAAGCAGGGAGAGCTCCCGAGCATCTGCCCGGGGAACCCGTGACCAGAGAAACAAATGGATTTTGTGTTTGCAAGGCAGGTAAATACGCAGTTTTAAACAAGCTGCTCTAAACAGCACAAACAGTGGAGATAAACTACATTAGTGAAATGTGGCTTTGGAGTGCAAGGGTGGCAATTAGGCTTTATTACACCCCAGCTGCTCCCAAGCAGCACACGGGCTGAACAACAGTACTTCCACTTAAATGCTCCACCTGAGGTGAAATAGCCCAGACAGAGGAAGATGTGACACCATCAGGGAGTCACAAAACCTTGTCAGGACCAGGAGGTGGACAAAGGATGTAGAAATGACAGAGAAAATGGGGGAACAACTGCAGTTTCCCTCCTGAGCTACCTTCAGACACACTATCGTTTGGTTAAACAGTGAAATAAAGAAGTGAAGACACCCAACAGGCACAACACAGTCCTCTGGTGCCACATCCACAAGTTTCTCCTCAGCTTTCTATTAGGCCAAGCCAATTTAAAAGACTTCCCATAGGTTTAAGGAAGGGCACCCAACCCAGAGGAGTCAGCCCTGCAATCGACCAGGGCCCCCCACACTCCAGGGCGATGCACAGCAAGGAGCTTTGGCTCCAGGGAGGAAGGCAGCCCTGATTTATTGCTGAAAGGTGCTCTGCCTCACCCTGGGCTTGCACCTACTACAGCTGCAGCTTTTGGACTGAACAGGGGGAAGAGAGATGGACTGACCCACTTACAACCCCTTTATCCTCAAAACTGCATCTGCCAGAGAACTCTCCTTCCTTGCTGTGAACGCCTAAGTCCACAGGGAAAGCTGAGAAATGCAGAAGCATTTCTGAAATGGAAATATTGCAGCTCCTAGCAAAGCTTTTTTCCTCTTTTCTTGAGACATTTGTTATGACAATTACTATGCCTGCAAAGCTGACAGGTTCACTATCTACTTCCTCCAGAGAGCTGATTTCAGATTTCGTTCTCTGTGTATGAGCCATATCTCAAACTGTGGCAGTACACAGGGACACCTCACACATGGGGTCTGTGGTGCATCATTTGTGAAATCAGGTTAATCAGGACTTTTTCCAGGGGATCATTACAACCTGAATGACAATGACTTTCTTACTTGGGAGGGCAATTCTCAGGCTGCCTGCAAGTAATGAAGTGTCATAGGTAAGGATGGTTGGGACACACTCAGGAGGGGCTGTATTCACTGTCTAGAGCCAGAGGTCCAGATGTCTTCACAGGACTGCCTAGGACAGGGAGGGGCCTGCTCCCAAATCTCTTCATTCAGCTCTGCTCAAGGACACCAGGCAGAGCTTCTCCATCACTGGACTTTGTTCCCATCACTCTGAGCTCACAGGTTTGATATGAAAATTGGAAAGCAGGCAGCAATGCAACCACTTCAGCTGCAAAATCAAGACCTAACTGAAAAACTCAGGTAATTGATGTGTTAAAAGCACCAGCTACCCCACACATGTAGGGAGCAGCAGGCCCTGTGCTTTGATGTGTATTTATGATTTCCATTGAAATCAACCCAGGGCTGCACCTGAGCATCTGTGAAGTTCCCCAAGACACTCACTTTACTTTTCCTTCCTTTTACAGAAACTGCATGACACAACTTCCTTCTAAATAAATGTATCCAGCTCCACCTTCAAATGAATGAGATCTTTATATCATGCATGTGAAAATTTACAACCAACTTTGATGTGGGATGCAACAGAGGAGGAAGAACAGAAGGCAGCAGGTGTAGAAATCCCAGGATGGATTTTCCTGAAACTACAACATGACTGCCATAAAGACAGAAATTCTGTCTCTGTTCCATGCCTTCCAAACAAGTGGGAGGCTAAATCCCAAATGCATGTTCACAGGTAAAACTTCTCTATCATCCATCATCCCTAAGCCCTCCTATTGCTGCACCTAATCTGCCTTGAAACCCCACTCTAAGAATGAAGTTCCAATAGGTAAAGCAGAATTGCATTTGTTGGGGTGATTCTCACCCATGTACCCCAGCAGGGTTAGAAGAGAGTATTCTCTCCACATGGTCTCAGGATGGGCTGAAAATCCCCTTTGCCTGCACATTTGGGACATAATCTTGAGGAGAAATTGGATGAACACTCCAGGAACTCACTACACAGATGATGACCGGAACTGACGGTACAGGCTTGGCCCCTTGTACACATATCCTTCCTTACATAAAAAACAAAACAAAACAAAAGACACTCTCGTTTCATTGCACAATCAGCTACAGAAACACATGCTTAGGAAAAGAGTCTCACTTCCTGAGCCCATACTAGGCCTATAATAGAAAAAAAAAAAAAAACAGGTTTCTATTAGGAAAGAAACAACAAAAATCCTGTTAAAAGGCTTCTTGTTGTGAAGGACTGAACACTGCTCAGCATTCAAACATGCTTAGGAACATTCATTCTGCACTCCATGATACCTTTGCTGCTCATCCTTTTTCTCATTTCTATCCTGCTCTCATCTTATTTTTTCACTGACAAGATAGTGTCTTTTTATTTATTCACAAGCTTTGGTACCTTGGCTGAATCTGCTCAGTTAATGCCATTGAGCAACCCTTTTTTTTTTTTCATAGCTTCTAAAATGAAATTACCTGGCACCTATACCCATCAACTGCTTCTTCCAGTTACTGAGGAAGTCTGAAGAACTCCTTTAAAAAAGTACCCTTGCCCTGCTAGAGAATCAGAACATGTGACAAGGAAATAGGAGACCTCAGGGGATAACTGCTGGTCTCACTGTGCTCAAGCAAGGTGAAGGAACGTTGCTGAAACAGCACAAACAGGCACTACTGAGGTGTCCTTCCAGATGGATGGATGGATGGATGACTCAAAGCTGTGCAGCAGGAGGATGTGGTGATGCAAGGGACCAAACCTGCTCACTTCTTTCTAACACTGACACTGCTGATTCAGACTAGAGACTACAAGGAGCTTAATTTTTGTTAGTTTTAGTCTTCACTTCATGTGAAACTTCCCAACAAATCACAGAACATTCACTTCTGTAGCCTTTTCTTCTTGTGGCTGGAGGTGAATATTAACCTGTTTATGGCATTTTGTTCAGAGTAAAACACCCAGAGACAGGATGGAAATTTCTCTTTCTATAGGTTTCATAACACAGTTATATTAAATTCCATAAAACATTTTCAGCATGAACACTTTAAACATGTAATAAAATTTAAACTCGTCAGTTAATCTTGCAGTAGATCAGCTTCATTTCTTAGCTCCTATGAATTAATTTACCTCTAGCCTGAAGAGTTAATCACAGAGTGGATATTGAAATAAATGCTGCAGTAAAAGGACCTGCTTTACTGCATTGGGAAAAAACACTTAGTATTCAAAACTTACATTTTTTCATCTCACTGTCTGAGAGATGAAAGCCAAAATATAGCCAGGGATCTACTTTAACTCCGTGCAATCCCTGGGCCATGGAAGTCAGGCTCTGATTAGGTTTTTACTAAAAAAGATGCCTGTCCAGTTTGCTCAGGAAAGACAACACCTGGACTTTCCACAGACCTTCTGGGCAGGACAGAGCTGCCTCTCCAGCCTGCCCCAGCTCCCACAGCACAGCTCACACCCAGGTGCAGCTGGAGCACCAAAACAGTCCCCTAGGAATGCAAGGTCACTCCCCAAGCCCCATCCAAGGCAGGCTCAGCAGATTGGGATCCCGAGCTCTGCACCTCTCACGTGCCAAGTGGGAGCTTCTGGACCACCTAACCCCCAGCAGCGTGGAAGGAAAGCACACATTTCAGAGAGCACGGTAGATACAGCCTCTGTATTTCCCACAGAAACAGGGACCAGCCTGAGGGCATGGAAATGTCGTTTCCCCTCCAGCAGCGGGAGATCCCAGAGGAGCAAGGAGCTCCACCCCAGCCCCACGCTGAGTGATGTTGTCTGGCAGCTCCTGATGACCCTGGTGTGGGTCACACAGCAGACAGCCAGGCCAAGCCACCCACGGCTGGCTTTGAGTCTCAGCACCTTTGCCATAATGGCACCTTGAAGGTCTCCTCACTGCTGGTTCGCAGCCTCACTGCAGGGCAACCAGGGAGCTCACCACACCACCCTCCTACCAGTTCGACAACTGCCAGGCTGAGAGCACACCAAAAAAACACATTTGTAAAACTGGAGGGCAGAAGGGGCAAGAAAAGGCCCCCACAGATTTAGGTCATGAAGGATGGCAAAGGGTTGGGCTGCAAAGTGGGCCCAGCTCAGGGGTTTGTCCAAGCTCCTGTGGGAGGAGCAACAGGTCAGCAAGAACCTGCACTCTTCCTGAGGAGTCGGAGCAGAAGAGCTCACAGCAAGAACCTCATTTCAAGCAGAACCAGCCTAGTTTTCCCATGTTAATTAGGTCAACAAAACTCTCCAGCATCATGGACACAGACTTGTTCCCCTGGCAATGTCCAAGTCAAAGAGAGGAAGACAACAGGCTCAAACTGCCACTTGCAAACAAAAACAGGGACCAACTGAAAAGCATGTCCACACAAAAGCGCTCAGCATCCCTTCCAGACATCAGTGGCTAAGTGCAGAGCCTTTTTCTTACCACAAATACAAGTAGAGTCAAAGAAATAGCTTTACCAGCAGCCACAGCCACGTGACACTGCAAAACACTCTTCTCCTGAGCACCCTGCTTTATTTGAAGGCTGCCTTTCAATTACTCGTTCCACTTCTGAACAAATATTTACCTCTCAGAAATTCAAGACAGAGCACACATACAAAAAAAGGAAGAATGTCCTCATATGAACAATGTATTCCACTCAAAGCTCTGTGAAACAAACTCAAACTACCCAGAAGAATTTAAAACCTAACAGCCACATTCCTCTGCCATGGCCTTAAAACATTTGACTCACTGCTTGTTTGAGTCTATTCTGACCTTCGACAGACTGACCCACAAGTTAGCACAGCTTCTTGGAAGGCAAATGCCTGCTCTTGTTATAAAAGCTCCACACAAAAGCTAAATGCAACATGACTTAAGCATGGGGAAAGCACTAAAGTGCCTCAAGACTAAACAGAGGCTGGAAGTAGCTCTTTTCAAGCTCAACCTTTTACTTTCTGCAGCCTTAGGAGATCCCTCACCCCCAAAGAACCTGTGCCTTTGAGTTTCAAGCTTTTCACTTGGTTCTCCACAGGAGCTGCTGAACCAGACCTACCTGCACATTCTCTTCCGTGACCTCGATCTCAGCGGTGTAGATGTAATCAATCAGCTTCCTCAGGGTCTGCCCATCAACGTCTTTTATCTCAATCTTCTTGGCCTTACTTTCAGACATGTCTCCTGAAATTCATTTCAAAAGGACAGTTACAGTTTGCTCTGCAGAACCTTGCTCCCCACACACCCAGCACTTGCTCCTGGTGTCGGACTACAAGACTGCCTGGCACTATCCCTCACCTCTGAAGAACCACGAGTGAGATTCCCAAAAGCCTCCTAATGCCACCTAAAAAACAACCCAAGATTGAGGACACTAGAGTAAAACAACATAAATCAATAAATGCAACAAACTCAACTTCTTGACAGAAAAGAACCTGCCATGGTTCACCTGTGTTCAAACAAATATAGGAGCTAAAAACCCCAGTATGTCCGTCAGTCATATCTCAGTACAGGCACAGCCTCAAAGAGACTGTAGACATGTCTTAGGAAGGCCTTTGAAAAATATATTTATAGATATGTATTTATTAAAAATACCTTTAATTTTTAAATATATATATACATATGGATAGAATGAGTATGTTGCAACAGCTATATTAGGGTATTTTGTGGTATACCCTATATTAAAAGCAATGCAGTGTTATTCTCTTTCTTTAGAAAGAAGCTGAAACCTAGTCAGGAAAACAAGCACACAGGCCAGCAGTTACACCCAGCATGCAGCAAGCTTCTCTCCTAAATTACCCTGCTGTAACCCATCCATCACTTACACTTTGTGCAAAGCATCCGCACAGAAAGGTGCAGTTCCCATCTCTCACCTTCCCAACCCCACACCTTTGGATCCAAACTGTGTCCTTTCTCCAAATCCATAACTCAAAAGTACATGGAACTAGAGCACTAATTTCCTCCCTGAATATAGAAGTAAAGCCCCTTAGCTGTGTAAGAGCCTATTAATGACCCAGAGCTTCATGCACACCTCCACACCCCCCCAGGTAACAGGAGCACGTCAGAGGAACAAAAACATGCTGTGGGGAGGAGAAAGGACTCCCCACAGCCCTTCCAGCATCCCCACACACAGTGACTTCACCCAGGATTTAATCACCAGGATCTCCACAGGAAAGAAAGAACAAACTCCCAAGCAGAAAGAAAATGATAGGTGGAAAAATAAAGCTAAACAAATGAGAGCGTGAAGAAATGTCAATTCTTAAACCTGGGCATGAATAATCACTACTCTCAGAAATCTGGTGACTCAGTCCTGCTGTGGGATTAAGTGGAAAAATATTTCCTGCAGCCTATAGAAGTAATTATAGCCTACATCTCCATGCAGCTTTCCACCAGACATGGCCGGGCACAGTAAGTGCACAGCACAGAGTCAGATGTTAAAGAGGGCCCAAGCTTGAGCAAGACCTGGATCCTGCTAATTGAACTTTGCTGACTTTCCTTACGTGAATAAGGAGGCAAATAATAGGAGTGGGGTGGGACCATGAGTGTTAGAACAGTCAACGGTGTCCCAAGAACTGAAATAATATTTGCCCCAAATTCAATATTTAAAATTGAATAATAAAATGTTATTCAGAGAAGCCCATGAATACAAATGTACCAGTACAAAGGGATAAATGACCTACATTTGGGAGGCCTTCAAAGCAGGTAGGACTTTTTAATTGACAAAATGTCATCGTCACACACTTCCTCCCATAAAAAAACCCCAAACATCTCCAGAGATGAGAGGTGCTTCTGAGAACAGACCAGTCCCCGTAAGCCCTGTGGCACTGGAGGTGCCTGTAAGGAGCACCCACCAAACCCCCTGCATGGGGAGCCCAGAGCCCTGTGGGACCCTCGGTGCAGGGAGGGGCTCAGCCACACACACCCAGAGATCGATGCAGAAATAGCTTGGAGGGACCAATCTGATAACATCATCTGTCGTTGTGGCATCCATGTGACACAGGCAACAAAAATAAAAGCTGTGTGGGCTTCGCCACCCACCAGCAAGCTGCCAGCCCTGCATACTAACAGCCTCCACTGCCTCTGCTCTGGGACCAGCCCAGGAACCCCGGGAGGGGAGTCTCATGTGCCCATGGTCTGATGGGATCTGACTCGGAGTGATTGAGTCCCTCCCACTTGTCACAGGGTGGACGAGCCTGTAGTGCTGTGGAATGGGGAAGAACCTGGAGACACCACAGGTGAACCAAGGCAGGGGTTGGTGCAGACCAGGAGCAGGCACCAGGCTGCCTCTTCCTCAAGCACAGACCCAGGGCAAGCCTCTGGAGCACTGCTGTGGGCAGCTGAGTGCTGGATCATTGAGGGCATCTCATCTCACATCTCTTCAAAAAAAAAACCCTACACCTTAAACCCCACAAAACCCAGCTCCTAGGGTGTCTTTCATAAGTCAGACTCGAGCCCTACCTGATACCTTAATTACAGAATAATTCAAAGCACTAGCATCACCTCTCACACGTACGGGCTGTGGTGGGGAAGGGCTGCCTTGCAGGAGGCACTGCACAGACCCCATTCCTGCACCACCACAGCCAGGCAGACACAAGGGATGAGGTGTGAGGGAGCAAAGGCAGGCACAACAGGCAGGGTGGCTCCAAGCAGATCTTCTTTAGGGGACAGACTTTGCAGCCCCTCATGAAGGCATGCCTTTCCTGCACCACACTCAACACCCAGCACCACACTCAACCACCCTTTTCCACTCCCCTCTGCTCATGAAGGAGAGAGCAGAGCTCTGTTTTGTCACAAGATAAACTACACTCAAAACTGCAGCAGCCCACGGTGCTGTGTTTACCCAGCACAGCAGCCTGCCCTGCCTCCTACACACTGCACTCCACAGAGGCTTCCCAGTGCACAGCCACAGCTTTGGCTGTTTCCTAAGTCACAGATGTGCTGAGAGAGAATACGAGTGCATTTGATAACAAAACCACAGCCTCTCACACATGGGATGAGTGCTTTGAAGCAGCACATGAGGCCTGCAAGGGAAGTTTCTGCTTCCTCCTTCAGCACTTCCAAAATTCCAAAGGTATCTGACAGGAGCAGTCCTAGCAGTGTCACTGAAGTATTTGTTACCTTTCTGAAATGATTATGTTTTCTTCTAAATAGACAGAAATTACTATCCCAAATCATCCCCACAGAATAGTGCCAAAAAGGACCAGCATCCAAAATGCTCTAGTAAGCCAGTATGGAAAGGGACACTCCAGAAGTGCTGAGTCCCATCTCCTTTCAGCAGTGGAAGATACAAATGGAAAATGTGCCTACCCCTTTCCAGACTTTCCAGGAATCCTTCAAAGAGGAATGGCTAACCAGAGGACACAAGATGGCTTAGGAAAGACACCAAGGTCATCACAAGGTCATCCCTGGCTCCAAAGTCAGGCCCAGCTGACAGGGACAGAGCCTGCAGAGCAAGTGGTGGGCAAAGGTGGATGAGCTGGGGGTTTCAGTGTGGTTCCCACTGTTCACAGCTCCACGCTGATCACTCATTATTAACTCATGGCTGCCTGGAGGACACTCAGTGCCTCCTCAGCACTGCTGGAGGACCCCTCCAGTGGGAATTCACTGTGCACAAGCAGCTCCTGCAAATACCCCCACAGTGCAGCTGAACCTGAGCCCTTGGCTCCATCACTGATGTGCAGTGCAAAAAAACCAAGCCACAACAACCAGCTGGTGCTGAAGCTGTGATTTTAAACTGTCCCCTCACAGGGAGTGAACCCCCACCCAGCTGGAAGGAGATCACACGCTCTGTCTTCACAAGAGAGAGATCCAGATCTTAGGAATTTGCGGATTGCTAGATTGAAAGCAAAGGGGGAGCTGGTCTTCTCCTGACCCTCTGACCCTGGGGACTTGTCAGGGGGAGGGGACAGGAGGCTGCCGAGGCTGTCACCCAGCCCAGGGGAGCTCCGAGCCAGCCACATGACGGGTTAGCTGATTACTGTTTAACTCACAGAGTGAGGGATTACACGGCCAAGAGAATTCCTGCATGGAAACATGAGCAGCCCTGCACCACCACCTTCCCGCTCAGATGACCTCTAAGGATCAGAGGGTTTTTCCAAGAGCTTTTCATTAAACTTCTCATCAGGAACAAGCATCACAAGTCGAGCTCGAGGTGCCCTCACACACAGCTGCTTCTGAGCAGTGTTTGCTCTGCTGCCTCACCACCACAGCCAGTACCAACTTCAGGGTGCAGCACCAGTGCCCCAGAGAACACAGATGCTCTCCACCTTAGCCCACCGCACTGATAAAGCCACCATGGGGAGTGTCACATCTCGCCTCACATTTTACATCTGAGGTTTTCCCCCCACCTCCATTACTGAAGGGAAAAAGGCTTCACAAATGACAAGCTTTTTCCTGAGAAATGCTGCGTTCTGCTTCCAGCAAAGTGAATTAAACTAGGTCTAATCTCAAGACTTTCAAAAGGAAGAAGCAAGGCCCAGACCACAAGCAAATGAAAATGAAACAGGGGAAAAACTCCTGAACATCATTTATGTTGGAGCTCAGGGACAGTAACAACCATCCCCTGGGGTGTACAATCATTTTCTTTATATTTGACAGTTCCTATCCTGGAAATGAGGGCAGGAAAAGGAAGGAAGCTAAGGAGTTTCTGACCAGACTAATTTTACTAGAACTACTTAAATAAGATGCTCACTCCCCTCCTTTAGGACTGACATAGCTTTCTTTGGAGTTTTTTTGCTGACCCATCTGGGCACAGCCTTTGAAGGGCACCTGCTCCAGGGATCTATCAGCTGATCAGAGCAAGAATTTTGTCCTCTTCTTCCTTTCTGTCATTACCAAAACACACTGGACTGCAGCAACTCACCCTGTTAAAAAGCTGGGCTGCTAAAACACACCGGGATCAAGAGAACAACAGTGTTATTTCAGGCAGCAGAAAAAAGTGCCATGGGAGATTAAACATCTGTGACTGCCAAATCAGTATCGGCAGGACTGAGCCTTGAAACTACAACTCCTGTGCCAGCAACTTCTTTGATGTGCACCATGAACATTTAGGGCACTGAACACGTGCTTGATGATAATGTTTTCATGATCCAAGGTCTTGTTAGGGGAAAAAACCTAACCCATAAAGCAGTGAGCCAAACCCCCAGTAACCTCACAGTGCCCCACATGCTATCCACTCACCCCACAGCCATACAACCACCCCACAGGAATTAGCCAAGAATGACCAGCATCATCCATCAGGTCCAGCAAACTGCAGACCCATCTGTACCACTTCTCTCCCAAGCAAACCCTCTCTTGCTTGTGCTGCAGCACCTGACAGAGATACAGCCTGAGGCCTGGGGACTGCAGTGGCCCATTCAGCCCAAGCACAGTCTGGTGGCAAGAGCAGTACCTGTAAACATGGCACAGAAATAAGGGCTGCAGGCCGCAAGCACCACCCGGTGAGCTTCCATCTCCACAGTTTCGGCCACAATCACCACGTCACAGAGGAGCCGCTTGCTGGGAAAACACCAGAAAAGACAAAGATCATTTCAGAATTCCTGGTCAGGCAAAAAGCTACATCACTACGGCCAAAAAGGTGGAAGACCCACCATTACAGACATGGCACCTGAGCTTCTGCCAAATCCCAGGGGAAGGTCCTCTAACCCTTCAGCTCCCAGCTCCTATCACTGTTTGCCTACAAAGGAAAGCCTGGATCCTCCTGAGGCTGCAGCCCTGCCTGTGGTTCTGCTTTCCCAGGAAAGAAAACCTGGAAGCCAAACTAGGCATACGTGCTGTCCAAAGAATGAAGAGTAAGTGGCTCCTTCATCTCTCACACAAGCAGGGCTTGGAGAAGGTGCAGAAGAGCTTAAAGATTTGGGCACTACCTAGTGCCCAAATCTCTAGTAGATCTGTAAGACAAGAAATAGCCATGCAAGGGAACATCGACAGCACTTTCATCTTTCCACAGGGAAAAGGTAGAGTGGAAAACAAAGTGATTTCTGTACTTCCTTCCATGCTTGTCACTAAAGAATGTGGCCACCAAAATATGTCCTGGCACTGGTTAAGTGCAGAGGCTGCCTCAGCCATCTGCCAGAGAGGAGGTATCAATCACTGGACTTTATCCATGGGCCTGAGGACTTCATTTACCTCATGAATTAGTCTGGGATTAAGAGTCACTGGGATAAAGAACGGGGTTCCAGACAGAAACAAAAAAAAAAAAACAAACCACCTAAGCTCCCCCACTGATTCATTGTAGAGCTTTGGAAAAGTCACTTCATTAACGAGTGACCTTTTCTACTCGCCCCACGTACGTCCTTTGAGGATTCATTAGTTAATGTTTGCACAGAGCTTCGCAGATGCCGACAGCAAGAAGTGCTCAGCCTCACAATAAGTTGGTTTAAGATGCTTAAGCATACAAATGTAAACTAAGGGTGTTCTTTTCAAATGTCAAGCCCGAAAAAGGATCAGTGCCTGTAAATCTAGATGTTGCCTTCTCTTTGGAAATACTTATCTCCACACTGAACTTTGTCTTTAGGAAACTGCATAATCAAATAAATGTACACAGAGCTTCTAATGGACCAGGTATGTCTCTTCTTCTCCATATACTGAAATATGTGAACAAAACAGCTGTGAAATGCAGGGATATAGTTGAAAAACAGGAAGAAAGTAGGAACTGGCAGTCTGAACTCTACATTCATCCCATTGTGGAAGAGGGAAGGGCAATGAGGGGAACTCTAAGAGCCTCTTAATGGAAGCTTCCTCATTTCTTTTAGCTTATGTAAAAGGTGCTCTGTTCAGCTCCTCTTTGGGCTACAGTCATCTAAAGTACTACCCATAAAATTAATTCCATCCACACTTGCAAACTAAAAGCCTAAGTGGCACTTAGGGACATGGTTTAGTGGTGGCCTTGGCAGTGCTGGGTTAAGGGTTGGACTCAATGATCTTAGGGGTCTTTTCCAACCTAAACAATTCCATAATTCTATATAGTAAATAGGTTAAAGGCCTAGCATGATTTTTCTAGACCCTCTGAACGAGATTTCTGGATGCATGTGAAGGGAGAAACTATTATTCAGGGTATCTATTAACACTGATTGCTGACAGCTTAACTGATCCCAAGCTCAGTGCACATTTAAGAGACATGAAAACCACATATTCCACCACAGCAGCAGGAGCTGACAAAAAAAAAGAGTACCCAGAAGATGAAAACATTATACAGGTGCTTAAGGGCAGCTTTCAGTCTTCTATATTTAATCTGTTCAGTATTGCCCAAGATACCTAACCACAGGCACTAAGAAACATTGTCTATCTCCACTTATTTCCACTATGCTTCAATTAACAAAGCAGTAAAAGTAGCACAATAGATTTCTGAATATAGTTGCACAAACCTTTAGCTTCAGATCCTTTGCTTTCAGTATAAAGAAAGGACCAGAAGGACGCCAGTTATAAGTTAAAAAAAAATTACAACATACCCTGCTTCATGTAATTGTTACAATATTTCCATATTCTGTTCCTATGCAACAGAGAAGCACTGTCCGATATCTGTGAAAGGAAACATTTCCAATCCTTCTCCACAATAGAGAATGTGTATATTAGGAAACTACTTAATCCATGGAGAATAAGTAGCTACTACAGTATCTTTTCAGTACTTGGAGTGTGCAGGAAGAGCAAAGGGTGTTACCTGCTTTCATCACACCATCTCAACAGTTAGGGAGCACATACATTTGTGTGTGTGACACACATACTTTCCATAAGAATTCTTTTTAAAATTAGAAGAGTGAATAAGTCCAATGAACTAGTCAGAGAAATGCTCACTGAACTTCTATCTCGTTTGTGGGATAACAGCAGCCAAGAAACAACTCAGGCTGAACCACTGCCACCACAACGCTGATGTGATGACAGCAGTTTTCAAGGCTGTGTTCACAGACATTTTTTCAGCCTCTGCTCTCCCTGTACCCACACAGCTGTGTAAAGACCAAGGTGTTCTCTTTTAACTAATACCAGGATTTTTCATTTTGCAAGAAGAGAGCTGACATTCTTCCTGAGTANGTGTGACTTTCTTTTTTTTTTTTTTTTTTTCCCTGCCCCTTACTTTGGAGTGCTAAGCCCGGACTGAGTGACGCTGCTAGTTAAAGAGACTAAGAACAGTACATAATAATCATTGGTCTGTAATTATGTGTAGGTGTCTTAATGTCTATAACGTTCTATTATTGGGTTTCAGACCATTACCTCAGTTAAGAACATAGTTTACAACTGAATTTGCTGTAAGTAATGGAAAAGACTAAATGAATTATCATCTATAAATGAAGGCTATGGCTCAGATAATGTTTTTGGGAAGACAGAGGTCTGAGACTGGGGAGAGCAGCCCACCACAAAGGGACTATATTTTAGCTTCCTATTTGTTGATTAATCCTCTACATGCAACCATTGGCTGTAACAAAGATGGCACAGACTATTTTCTATCTCTCAATCAGCACAATTCTGCTAAACCAGAAAGGGTGCTCAGTAAGTCAAAAGTGTACCTCCGTAATTCATTCATGACCTTGAAAGCCTTTCTCATGTGAGAGGGATTGACTGTCACTGTACGCTGGTCCTTTTCATCTTCAGCTGCCTCAGAGGAACGGGAACTCTGCTTAATGCTAGAAACAGGGACAAAAAAAGGAGTGGAAAGTTTGATTCAATGGCACTTCAAAAAACAAGCATCCTAAAACTGCAGCGCAGGATATTAAGCATGGACTTACTCACAAGTCTGTTAGCTAGTTTAGGTTCTCCACATCAAGAGCATCAAAAAATGCAGCTACTTCTGCATGGATGTTGAAAGCCAACTCAGCCCACATTTCAGCCAGCAGGGAAGAAAAGAAAAAAGTGCCAAACACCTGAGGACAAAGCCCAGTCTTACAGGCTTCAGGCCAGGAAAGCAGTAAAGTTGAAATTCAAGCCAGAACATAATTGCCTCACTGAATAGAAATAGACTTCAGCTCTGGGAACTACAAGAGTACCATGGATTTTTTAACATTCATACAGAGAAAAAGAAGTTTAGTCTTCAATGTCCCATCTGAAAAAGGCAAGCACACAATACATAACTTGTATCTTCTTTAGAGGCAAGTAGAAAAGGGCTATTAAAACTCCCTGCACAGCTTTCAAACCTTTATTGAAGCCACATCCCATTTCCATTTCAGAAATAGACCTATTTATTGCCACTGAAACATATGGAATGAATTATTAAACCTGCCTACCAGAACCACCAGCTACAGAGGCAATGTCAAACCAGAGGCACCCAGCTTTGTGCTGTGTTTAACCAGGCCAACAGGTGCCTAAGGCACATACGTGTCCTCATTACTTTGTTGGGAGCATTTACTCTTTACACACAATTGACAGCGGGTCAATATCTCCACCTCCCTGATCTGAAAGCCTGTGAAATCCCTCGGAGCTAAAGGCTCCCACCTGTGAAAGAAGCAGCACTTTAAGGCAGGTCCTTGTTCTGCCCACGCCCATGGCTCACCCTTCAAACCCCTCGCAGGCAAAGGCAAACAAGACAAGTCAAGGAGGGGTGTCCCTGTCAAAAGCCAACGCCAAGAGAATGTCTGATCTCAGGAGGCAGCTCCATCACCCCATGTGCCTGACTGGAGACTTCTCAGAGCTTTCCCTTTCAAAGGACAGTCTCCTTCTTCTTCACCTTTGTCCCCTCCTCCCTCCCACCTTTCTTAATTGGGCTGGTATCATGATAAAAAAGGCTGAATCGGGTTAAACCAGCCATCTGGGCAGCCCAGCATCCTGGCTCTCTGGTGACCAGCAGGTGATGTTTGAAGAAGGGTAAAGAGCAGGGAAGTGTGGAAGGATCCTTCCCAGAACACCCCATCAGCCTCTGTCAAGGTGTGTATGCACACACATATATATCCATCTACACGTATACTTACACACATCGACTTTCCCTTTGAAAAACTCATTATTCATTATTTACAACCCCTTGACAGTGCGAGGCCCTTGCTGAACATTGCATCCTCCCCACTGCCTGCTCCTGACCAGTGGCTGTCACCATCACTGTGTCCCTTGACACCACACAAAGCTCTCTGCCCCCCAGCAGTGTTTGTTGGGCTGCACTCTCCTTCCTCGAGAAGCAAGAGGCTGAGAAGCAGCCAAGCTGCACACAGCTCAAATCCACGCCTGCATACTGAGCAGCCTCCAGCTTTGTGCCTGAGACAAAGGTTAATGCCAAAAAACAGCCAAGTCCAATTCTTTCACATTGCTGAGCAAGTGAAATATTTTCAGTCATAAGCGAAGCCGCAAGGCTGAGCCCAACATCACTCAGCACATGTCCCAGTGAGGGAGACAACTTCCCAGACTCCGTTACAGTCGTCATCCCATTAGCTTAGTATGGCTGGATTAAAAGAAAAAAAAACAGAAATGAGAATATCTCATTAATGTTCAGTATTCAAGGGGTACTGGTACCAGGCAACAACACAAACAGTTTTTCTATCCCTGAAGAAAGCTGAACTCACTCTGTGCCACACATACTGCCAGAGGCATTCATGGGCATGGAGCTGTGCTAGCACTTGGCTCTTCCCCAGCTCTGCACACCCCAGTGAGGAAGCCTCCTCGCTCCAGGGACACGGCCAAATCCAGCTAAGCCTCAGTGCTGTGTCTATCAAAACCCCTCGCTGAAACTGTAGGCCAAGTGAAGTTTGACCATAGCTTTGAACACCCCAACATAAACCCTTGATTTTAAACAGCTAAGCCTGCCCCTGTGGCACGATGGAGCCAAGAAGGGAAAAACGAGGCTCTGGAAGTGCAAGTGACTTCACGGAGCGTTCAGGCTCCAAAGCTGAAACATGGACGGGAAAAAAGCAAAGTAAATAAAGAAGAAAAAGAAAAAAAGAAAGTGAAACTGAAAGGCAGCGTCAGGGAGAGCCCCTCCCATCGCTGCCGGGGCAGGACAGCTGGATCGCCCCAGGACACTGCCCCGGACACCCTCACAGACACACCTCACGGACCCAAAATCAAGCCATGCACACAGAAATCATGGGGGCTCTTTAATAAGAACAAGCACACTGCTGAGATTTATTTATTAGCTCTCCAGTGCCGGAGACCAAAGATTCATTGTGCTCAAACTTTTCCACTGGCAAAAGATACAGTTCAAAGGACCCAGCAAGTTTCACTGAACACCAAAGTAAATGTCAGGTCAACAAGCCTTCATAAAGCCTCAACTCCACCAACATTTGTCCGTGTATTTTAAAAGCAAAAAAAAATCTTGCTTCAGGATTTTGGAAAAAGATCAATCAGCTCTTCCTAAAAAGCAGGAAAGATAATTTTTTAAAGAACATCCTAAGAGACATCCTCAGCTTAATTAAAAGGAGCAGATTTCAGAATTTGCCAATGGCTTGCCATAAGAAAATATTGCAGATTTTCTGGTTAAAAATTTATTTCAAAAAAGATCAAGATATGCTATTTAAAGTTTTTTCCAAGTGACTCATTAAAAAACAGATTTGAAGCATTAATGGCTAAGAACCTTTAACTCATCTTTAAGACAGATTCAGCTACCATAGAACTGTGTTCCAGTAATGGACAGAGGATGAATTTATCTGGGAGAGATATTTTACACCTCCATGCACATACTCTCAGACATCACTGACACATTTCCAACATAAAAATGCAAGAAGCTGAATGCTCCGAGCAAATGCAACCTGCCAGAAAGCAAAAGCTGCCCCTGAGAAGACCAAACCATTACATTTCATTGCCTCTTCTGAGATTTGTCCCTTCACAAGGCTAAGAATTATTACATTTATTACACTGTTATTATTTTAATGGATCAAAGCAAAGGAGCGATAGGGTCCTCTGATCAAAGATACCAGCCAAGACCAACTGGAGATGCTGGAGCCCCTGCACCCCATGACACC
Organism: Platysteira castanea; assembly: GCA_013397175.1. Lineage (NCBI taxonomy): Eukaryota > Metazoa > Chordata > Aves > Passeriformes > Platysteira > Platysteira castanea. The sequence goes on along the minus strand of VYXC01006019.1, from coordinate 3,730,529 downwards.
CCCCCCCACGTTTGCCAAGCTGATGTCCTACTACACCAGCAGGACTCAGGAGCCAGCTGCCAGGAGCAATTTGTTCTATTCCTGGGCTATCCAAGGCCATGCACTCAGTGAATGGACAAATGATTTAATTTCCCTGGGCCAGATGAACATCCTCTTTACAGACACAGCAGGATGCTCCTAAAATGAGCAGAGAGGCTCTTAGTTTCAGACAGTGCCAACCCTACTGCCACCTCCTGTGTGGCCTTTCAATAATGTCCCCAAGTAGAACAAATGAACCCTGATTTGAGGGTCCCCAATTATGCCAGTGAAGCTGATCTCTACCCCATTGACACTGTGTTCCTCCTCTCCAGGACCCCCTAGCAGAGCTGGGCTCAGGTTGCCAGGGTTCACAGCCCAGCTCCTGCCCGAGCGTGGCCACAACCCAGCTGACAGAAAGGTATTTTAAAAACCCATAACCCACCATCCTGCTGCCCACATGTATCAACTATAAAGTTGAGTTGCCTTAGTTACCAGCAGTAATTACAGATGTCTTTGTAGATTATGTGAAAGAATAAAAGCCTTCCTTAGAGATAAACTGTCCCCTGGCAAGATTGTTGCCGTGCACAGAGCTGGTAAACCCCAGGAACAAAAATCACAGCTCTGCCAAATCCAATTCTAACACTGGCTTTATGGGAGCCAGGAGTTCACCCTGAAGGAAGGGCAGATCTCAAATGCTCTCTCCTTCAGAGCACAGAAGGATGAGTTTCTGCTCATGTTTCTGGGAGAACAGCCTCTGGGCTCAGCTCCTAACCCAACATGAACATCACAGAGGTCCCCCTCCATCAGGCTCTCACACTGGGGAGGTGATGGGACCCCAGGCATGTCCAGCCCAGCCTCATCCCACTGTGCATCACTGGAGGGTCTCTGGGAGCTGCTCTCCTCTCCTGCCTGAGCACCACAGGCTGAGCTCTGCTCTCCTGGTTGTCCCCTAACACCACAGAGCTTCAGCACCACAAGCTTGGCCAAAGACTCAGCCAGGCTCAGTGTCCTGCACGAGCATCCAGCACCTCTGCTGGGGCTTCATATCCTTGAATTAACTTTAAAATGCCTGCTAGCCATAAATTTCCAAAGCCTGTGGAGCTTCTTTGTGGGATATGTAGCAATTATCACCAGAAAATGTTAATCTACACTTTCTGAGAGGTTTGACATCACTCTGCTTTAAAAATCTGACAGATGCCCAATAGCAGTTAGCAGTGTTAAAAACTTTAATACCTCTACAAAGCTAAATGGAGACCAAAATATTAGTATAGGCTAAGCAAAATGAAAAATCATTTTACCTTAACTGGTCTAATTCTCTGTTTAGAATCAACACTCCAAATGACAGGACAAATACATTATGCCCAATAGTTTTTTTCCTCGAGTCAGGCAGACACAGTAAGGAAAACGTGTCAGTGTAATGGCATAGTTAAAAAAATCTCAATTTCTGAATTTGTCTTCAGGTACATACAAAGATATTCAAAAAATTGTGACTGAAGGAATCCACATACTGAACTGGATCTTGAGAGGATTTCAGAGAAATGCATTATCATTAAAACATGTGGGAGGCAACATAATGGAAAGGATTATTTTTCTTTTAATAGCAGTATTATTTTCCTATTTTGTTGATTTTTTTCAGTGCCTACATCAACGTGGAGACATCAGCTTAGGAAAACACACAATTGACATACAGCAGATCCCTAAAAGGGTGTTCATATCAAAGGAGACCTCAGGGGGAAAGAAGACTTCGGGAACTAGTGAGAAGAAAAGTCTTTGCTGTCAGTAATGGAAACAACAATACCATTTGCTTTCAAAGGCAAATATTGTGTTTCTCAAACAGATACCACAGACTACCTTCACTCAAATATAAAACTACAGGTGTTTTAGTATTTTAACCAAAAAAAAATTAACATTCCAGAGGGTTTTTTTATTCAAACTCAAAAACATCTTGCAAATTCAGAACCAGAGTATTATGGCCAACTGTAAGCCTTATGCAATTTCTCCATTAAATAAAAGTCCCTATCAGCACAGTAAAAGAGAACCAGGATTCTGAAATATTTTATTGCCAAATGTGAATGTTTCAGGTTAACTCTCCCTTGCCCCCAGCTGCTTCTGCTCATGTGCAATGACATGGGCACATGATACCACTGAATATCCTGGGAGTGCAAGTTAACAGGATATTTGAGTCTGGGCAGGCTTGGGACCACAGTCAGAGGTGATGTGAGCACCAGTAACATGGATCCTCACTGGATACGAAAATGGCAAATGCGAATATTAAAAACCAGGGGGAACTGTGCCATAATGAAAGTCACCAAGAGTAAAATTTGAGACCAGTCTGGCTGACACAGATCTGAGTTGAAATGCAGAGCAGAAGCACAACAACAAGCACAGACTGAGCCCACAGTGCTTGCCCACCAAGGTCATTTTTGAACACCTCCTCCCAGGACTTGCTCCGAGCAGGCAAAGCAGCCCCAGCACAGCCCCACACACCGTGCCCTTTTGAACCAGAAAGCAGGTGAATATTTCCAGCTTTCCTTGCCAAGAGTCAAACCCCACATAATTACTGCCCGCAACCAGTTCAGGACCACCTTCCTCTTCCCGAAAATTAGAAATGCAAGCAGCAGTTTGGGTAATCATTCCCCACTTCCAGAGGCAGAGAACATGCTGATGGGGATAGTCCTTCATGCCCTAAAAGCAGATAGTCTGGAAACAACAGGATAAGGTAAAACAGTCCAGGTATTTTCCTGGTGGCTTTTACACCACTGTATCCCCAGAAAAAGGCCTCCAGTCAAAATGAAACCATTGCTGGTAACCATCAAAAAAAAGTAATAAGCAACCGTGCCAAGGATGATCCCAGCCTGGGGTATCAAAACAGCTCTGTTCCACTTCCTCAAACACAGGCTCATTTATACAAAAAAAGAAAAAACCGAAAAACGGAAATCCCATTCCATGAGGTGGCACCTAGCATGACAAACCAAGATTTCAAGGCCCTTGAAATTAATTAATATTTGGATTAATATTCAGAAGTGACTGTTCACACCATTATGGGAAGCAGAAGCCCTACAATGAGAAATGTGGCAGGATGAAAGGTTTTGCACATTAAATACACAAACAATTGCAACCCTTGAGTCACAGAAGGGTAGAAAGCTGCCCTTTGGAGCTTGGAAAACAACTCCTACAGGCTGCTGTGAATGTTTTCCCTCAACAGAAGGAAAATTTCCAGAATTTGGGGGTTGACTCCAGCTTAATTTTCTAATGTATCATATTTAAACAAAACTCCTGTCAAGCCCTGATGTTCAGTCCTACCAGCAGGTCAAGCCCCCTCTCTGTTCCCCCATTCCCTGCAAGGTCACCAGCACAAAAGGAAGCACTCAGCATATCCTGTTTTTTAAAAAAAATTGTAAAAAACCCAGACCAGTTTAATGTTTAGTTTGAAGCAGCACAAGTAGCTTCTGGTGTCTGAAAGGCACCTGACAGAGGGGAGTAATGAGGGCAGAGTCAAAACACTGAACATCTCTCTGGCATCCACGAGGTCCCTGCGCAGCAATAATATCTTTTATGGGTTCAGTGGACATTAGGTAGACTCGGTAAACACTTCTTCCCGCAGGTTTTGGAGCAAAATACCTGCCTGGCAGACAATAAAGTCTATACGGCCCGGCTACCGTGCGAGGGAGACGAGGGATCCCCTGCACTGCCCTAACCCCGCACAGTGCCCGGCTTCCCCACACGCCGGCAGGAAAATCGACCCCCAAAGGATCCATGGACATTACGGATTTTCACTCGTGACTCAAAAAAGCAAATATCAGCCAGCCGAAGTCGGCTTCCCGAGGTTCCAGGCGCAGGCAGGGCGCACACAAGCCCAGCACATCGTGCCGGCGGGGCGAGCCGGCGGGGCAGCTACCCACTCCCCTGTCCTGCATCCCACCCTCCTGTCCGGCATCCCACTCCCCTGTCCCGCATCCCCCCCCCCTGTCCGGCATCCCGCCTCCCTGTCCGGCATCCCATCCCCCTGTCCCGTATCCCTGCCCCGCACCTCCATTTTAGCAAACACCCCCCGACCTGCCCCCTTCACGTCCTTAATCACATCCGAAACACATCCTACGGAACCCCCTCCGCCGCCTCGCTGCGGGCACGCGAGGCGAAGCCGCCTGTCACCATGACATTGCAACATCCATGAACAGCACGGCAGGCGCCCATCGCGGGAGGCATTCCTGCCGGCGGCGAGCAGCGGGGAGCGGGGGTCGCCGCANCCGCCGGCACGGCCCCGCTGCGGCAGCGAAACAGGTCAGGGACAGCCCCGAGCCGGCCCGGCCGAGAGCGGGACCCGCCGGCAGCGGCACGGGCAGCGCCGGCCCCCGCGGGGCAGCTCCCGGCCCCCGGGCATCCCTCCCTCCGCCCGCCCGCCGGACGGCACTGCCGCTGCCCGGGAGTTGTCCTCCGGGGAGCTGGCGGAGGAACCGAGTGGCCCAAAACTGCTTCAGTCCCTGCGATCTACGGACTGGACAAAAGTTTCAGTGGCTGAACATCCCCAGTCCCCAAGTCGAGCCCATGCACAGGGCAGAGCAGGAGAGGAGTGGTGATGGTGAGGAAGTAGAGGGTCCCAGCCCTCCTAAGTCTCCCCATTCCCACCACAGAAAGCAGGGTCTTGCTTCCAGTTCTCCAATTTATTAAAACCTTCCTGTCCTTTATGCAATCTATCAGGCCAAATACACCCTGCATAGGCAATATGGGTCCTTCTCAACTGCAGACGCTATTTAGCCTAAAGCACTGAACTAAATCACATTTGTCATTTTTATTCCAATTGATACAAGTGCACAGACTTTTATATAAATCCTTTTCCCCCTCATTTTATTAAAAGAATTTTTCAGTTGTATTCTGCACCAGTGAGGCCTTAGAGGTTAATTGTATTAAAGACAAGAAACATTTGCCTTCTTCATTACTCATCCATTCACAAAATGTTCTTGTGCAAAAGGAAGAGATCTAAGTATCAAGAGATTTCTGTTGCAAGATGCCATTTAATCTCTTTGGTAAATAAAATTACCTTTCTCTTGTATGTTTCCCTTCAAGCCATGTCCTCAGCTCAAATTTCATATGTCTTTTAAAAATGTACCAGAAATGATGATTGAACAGATGCTATTGTACCTTCCACAGGAGGGTTTCAAAAGCTTGTTTAGAATCTTCACTACTCATCACCCTTATTCTTCAGATAAGAAAACTTAACACACCTGAAACTCAAAGTACTTTATCAAAGACATGTGCGGATGGAGAGTCCTGCTATTTAGACACCATTTGGGAGCCTACCCCTAAAAAGAAGAAATACAGATAAAGCCATGAAGTCAAGCCTCACAGAATTCAGACAAAATTCCTTCATTTTCCCTAGAGAATCCTGTTAAACTACCAGTTTAAAACATCCAGATCCTCAAGTACTTTCCCTGTGTCCAGTCTTACACTGTTGAAACACAACATGCAAAACTGCAAGACCCAAGCTCAAACCAGAGAAAAAGGAACTATATAAAAATAGTAGAATCTATCTCAGAAATGAGGGCTAGAGCTTGTTTCATTGAGTAAATCCTTCAGTAACCACAAAAAGTCCAGATACAAGAGCAAGTCCTGAAATTGCTGCAAAGTCCTTGTGTATTTTTATTAACATATAGTTTTTCAACAACAAAATATTAGGCTTTCACCATAAAAATTTACATCTCACTCCAGCTAGCCTGGGAGCTAAGCACCTAATCTGAACCAATCCTGACAGCAATCACAGAAAGGTAAATCCCAGTGACAGACAAGAGCAAACCAGTGAATAGTCCTTGCTGGAGTGGGACAAAAGCATGTTCCAGTAATCAGAGATTATCTTTACAGCAGCCTTGCAAAATAATCGTGACTGGGTAACAACCCCAAGACAAAAATTTCTTGTTTGTTTTTAAGTGCAAAGACTGGTATCTTGAAAATGCATTCAGCTAAAAGGAATTAGTGACACCTGATGGGTGGAATTTTTTCAGCCTCTTTCAAAAATTCCTAGTCTCAAGTAGTCGAAAATTCCTCCTACATCTAATCTACCTTTGATCACTGACAGCCATATAAGCAATGCTCAGAGAAGAAAGGTCCCCAGAGCACCTGTTCCAGCCAGTCCCACCATCCCTCAGTTTACCAAAAGCTTTCCAGATTCCTGTGACAATCTTCAGATCTACAGTGAAAGACCAAACCCTCCAATTCCAAGGAGCCACAGAGAAATGAGAGAGCAAATGAAAGTGGCACAAAGGGAGGGAATAAAAACAGTCCCTACAAATCTGATCCAAAACTCTCTCCTGGCCCAAAATCCAGCAGCTGGTTTAACCCTGAGGTTATAAGGAAAGGACACTGAATGCTTATGAGAATTTTATTCTGTGAAGAGCCCCGGTACACACAGACCCTGTCAATCTCCACAGCCTCTGCAGAAGCCTGAAAGAGTTACTTCACCTCCCAAAAACCCAGCAGAAAGCAAATTGCATCAAACTGGGAAAAATCCTTCCTAGATCTGCAAGGCAAACTGCAAGAGCCCTGAATCACTGTATCATCCATCCTGAATATGGTGCAAACAGCAATTCGGGAACACTTCACTCCCCTGTACACACCTGTTTCCAGGTATATACCAATATACAGGCTTCAGAGATCCATCTCATAAGCAATTTCCTATCTTTAGCAGCTCTCCTACTTAGTTGCATAATCCCCTCCATGAAATCATTAATCAACTTTCTTTAAAAATCTGTGGTTTCAGTACTGAAGAGCTGGGAAAGGTGTACATAAAATACTGCATTCATGGAAGCTTCCAAGGCTGCATCTTCTCAGCCTAAATTATTTTTCATTCTGGTTTTTTTTTAGAGATATAGATATTTAGATAAATATATATGTTGATATATATAAACATATAGGTTTCTTTTTATTAATGCATGTATTAAGTAGATATATTTACACCTGAGTGACCAAACTGATCTCACCCTGAAGCTGGTCCTGCTTTGAGAATTCTTTGAACCAGATCATCTCCAGAAATCCCTTCCAACTAAACTTATTTTGTCATCCTAACTAAGTAAATACTCATTTAGACAGATCTGTATTTAGCTCATATGTTTTCTTGGAAAAGGTTAACTTACGGCTTTAATATAAGAAAAGCAATCTATAAGGTATCTGCTGGAATAGCTGCCTTGCAGTTAATTGCAGTCACTCGGAGGTGGTACTCAGGTACTGCACTGGCTCCCAAGGCACCTGGAGGTCGAGGTGCCTCAGCAGAGAAGTCCCGAGGGTATCTGCTGCCCAGCCACTGCTAGAATTCAGTAACAAAACAAAAAGAGCAGCTAAAATTTACCTACTACAGCAGCTCACAGGAATCCAAGTTACTGCAAGGCTCAAAAGGATGCTCTAGGAGACCTCCCAGGTAAGGACCTTCCCAGAGCTGGAATCAGGGATGTCTGGCAGCTGAAGCAGTAAGAGACTCCCACCAGAGCACTGTTTTCTAAAGCATGTGATTCGTAGAGCAGGGGCTGCAGCACCCACCCCAGCGTTCCCCCCGGGATCTGCTCTCCGGGCGGAGATGCTGCAGGAGCCACCAGCATCCCCAGCGGCGCTCGGGGCTGTTGCCCTCTGCTGGCAGACATCCCACTCCCTGCTCCTGCTTGTGCATGCCAGCACTATTCAGCTTTACAACATCGTTTTCCTTTATTCTGCTGTATAAATCACAATTCCTATAGAAATAGTGGGTTTGTTCCAACAATTTCATAATAACATTACCACCTTTAGAACAACGACCCCTGACCATTTTCACCTCCCACCTGTGATTTCTGGGGCATCAGCTATTCTATTGCTCAGCAGTTACCCACCAGCTGAAAATGTTCTTCCTACTGTTCTTTGGACTCTTTCCTGGAGCATAAGCCACGGATGTCACCCGCAGTCACCTATGTCAGAGGCACACACTTCCTGCCCTGCAGTCATATTACGTATTTATCAAAAATTTGCAGGAAGATTTTCAGATAGATTTTATTGTTTAGAATTTAGTGCTCAAAAGGAAAAAAAATCAGGAAGTTGTAAAAACAACTCTTGTGGGCACTGGAACAAAGGCAAAGGCCAGTATTCAGTTGCCTAAATGCTACCAAGTCCCTCTGCCTCCTTTAGAGTCTGCATCTGCTGAGTGTACAGTTCTTGCTACATGCTGAGAAAAAGCTTAGGCTATGGACCAAAAAGTGGTAATTTTTTAACCAAAGTTTATCTAATAAGATATAATTTTATTATGATTCTTCATTTTTATAATACAAACCTTAATGCTTCCACTACTACCTTCTGTAATAAGGGGAAAGTATCCATATGCTTCATAAAGATGGATGGCTTAATTAATATTTGTATGCTATAACTCAGAACAGCATAAACAGAGCTATTCCCATTCAGGATCTGAACACCATAACCCAAGTCTCTTTACTCATATTCCCTGTACACTCATTGTCTTGCTCTCTTCTTTGAATTTTTTTAAACATTTCATTTCTTGCTCTTTGCAAAAGCCAAGAAACACGGTCCACCACCCTCATATTGTAACACAATGCACTGCAACATCAACACAAATGAGTGAATGCCACAGATGCCATACACAAAACTTTAGACAGGATTGTTTCTGCAGGCACATTATTTTACCAGAACAGAAAAACTTCTCTCAGGCAGTATATTCCTCACAGGTAACAGACTGTCCTTCATTATTCTGCCTGGTATTTTCTGGACAAACTTCTTTTTCTGTTCATTATTCCATAGCATATTCAGAGTGGGAACTGTATGTCAGGGGGTCAGCTCGGGTTTCTGTTCACTTACTGGACTTTTGTGGTGTGCTTTTCAGGGCTCAGCTTTCCCATCCTCTCATTCACACAGAAGCGCACCCTGCCAAGGAGAAAAAAAAACACACTTTAAAAAGGCATTAGAGAGTGTGTGGCATCAGCTTGTTGCACCATTTTTGGCACAGAGCAGCTCTAGCAATAAAACAAGCCCAGCTCCTCCTTTTGAAGGTACCATTTCTCAACTTCCTCTCATCTGACTCCCCAAAATATCGAAAACAAGAGCTTCCTGTTGCCACCACCTACACACAAAGCCATCGTAACATTTCCAAAACACACGTGGTGCTGATTCATCACGAAGCTCACGCCTCAAAGATTTAAAAGTAAAATTGATACCACAGAGAGGAAGTTGAGATTTTAACTGGTGCTCAGTGAGTAAAAGAAAATTCCCATAACAACATCTAAATGATGTCATTTGAGAAAAAATTATTTGCCTGCATTTAAGACTGCAGAAAATAATGGATGGATGGATGGGCCTAAAGGGAAAAGGCACATTGACTGCAAGGGCTGGAGCTCCTTGTGCTCCTGGGGATCTCTCTTTTTCAGGAGGATACATCTCCATGAAAGTAACAGTAGAAAGCTGGCAATACTCTTGCAGAATGCAGTTGCTAACCACCCTGTGCAAGAGGCATTAGCAATGACAACTCCAAACATCCTGCAGTCCAGTAGTGACCTCAGGGGAGAAGTCCTGAACTTGTAATCAGGACTCAAAGGAGCTCTCTCCAATAAACAGAGCATCATTATTACAGCAGTGGTGGAAAGAAAACAAACAAGTCCAAATGAAATCTCAGTGAAAGAGTTCAGCCAAATTTGTTACCCAGTAAACTTAAAAGATTACTAAAACCTGAAGAGGTACTAAATAAGCACAAGGAGAGAATTGGGAATTTAGCATCAGGAATCTTTCACAATGCTGCAACCCAGCCCAGGAACAGTCAGTGAGCTCGAAACCAGATGACATTCCTTCTGAGGAGGGAGGGGATCTGGAGGATGAAATTGGAGTAAACTATTTCAAAACACAGCTGATAGTGTTGTACTTGTATACAATAACCAGGTAAGCACAGCCTCCCCCCAGGGCCATGCCCTGCCCATGCTGCAATTTGTTCATCAGGGTGTGTGGCTGGGAGACAGAGGCTTCTCACCAGAGCTGGGTTACTGTGCAGTAAAGAAAACAAGATTATCGATCCACAGAGAAAAAGTAAAAAGCACGCGAACCTCCACTCCCAAACTACTTGTGCATTTTACCTAGCATTGCTTTAATCCAAGTCTGTGCTGGAAACAGTTTCAGTACTCTTGAATTTTCTTTTTCCCAATCAGTGCCTGAAGTGACTCCACTCATGCTTCCTTCCCCCCCAGTGTTTTGTGGAAAGCAAATTTTCTTACAAAAGAGGGAAAATCCATTGTAAAGCTACAGAAAGCAACAAAAATTACAGAAATGACAGAAGAGACTGAGATTATATTAATCTTTTATATTGACTAGGTTACAGTGACAGACTAACAGCGTGTTTTCAGATGTGTGACTTTGCATGTCTTTAAATTCAAACAGCATTCCCAGGAGAACAGGGCTTCTGTGAGACAAACCAGTTGGCAATTCCATGGTACAAAGTAGCATTTGAACAAATTATGTACTTTCAGATTCGTCAGCTCATTTTGCTCCTAAGGAATTTTTCTGCAATGTTAATCAGTGATTGGTACTTTGATGGTGGTGAGCAAATGTGCATCTTGACACATTTCCAGCCAGAAATGTAATTCCTTTCTAAATTGGCATAGATTCCTCACTGCATTAGTCATGAAAAGAGGTATTTATAGTGCTTTAATGAATATAATATGCACCAAAATGGTACATAGCTCAACATAGTCCATTTTTTTTTTTTTTTTAAGAGCTATTCTTTCAAATCTGTGTGTTTTCCATCTGCAAAAGCATTTGGGAATGAAACCGTAAGCATCATGCTAAGAGGGTTAATATCCAGATGCCTCAGACAGACAGCATTATTAGTCTGCCTGGGCTTGACATCTAGTTTTCCAAGTTAAGGAGCTTTGGTTCCTTGGATGGCTGACAATCTGAGAATAGCCAGTGCTCTAAGCCCGACATTTACTGTTAACAGCAACAGGCAACATTGCAGCTTTGCCTAGAAGACTTTTAGCAAAACAAAAAGCTACACCAAGATGAACCACACTCAGAACATACTTTAAAATGCTGTTGCAGCTTTAGGTTAGAACTCTTACTGGCAAAGGCTGAACCACGGACAGAGACCAGTACTTGACTTTTATTTTTTATGCTGGCTGGATTTTTTCTTTTGCCACAGCCTAGACCTGAACTGTACCATCTTTTTAACTGTTCAGTCTATTCAGGAGATAGAACCACAGGAAACAGAAAAATCTGAAGAATGTCTCTCTTCCACAGTGAACTACAGCTTTACAGCCATTGTTCTTTCAGAGTTCCCACTACCCATTTTCCCAGAGAGAAGTTTTTAAGGAGAATATAGGGTTGATAGGATTAAAACACTCTGATAATCATGCGAACAAGAGGTATCAGTTCAAAAGTGACTATTTCCGACCATTTATATATAATAGAAATTGACGAGAGTTCTGGGAGCAGAGAAGGTAAAAAGACTAGGATTTGTCAATGTGATCAACAAGGAGAAAACCACCCAACTCCATGAGCCCCTTTACAAGTCCTAGTATATAGGTAAATAATACAAAATTCCTAGGGAAACATACAGAGCAGGAAGACTTTCATCTTGTAATAAGAAATACACATCTGACACTCATCAACAGTAATGTTTTATAGCACAAAAAAATACTCATTAAAGGTAAGTGGAAGTAGAGTTAACGTCTGTGTGTATGTATGCATGCACGTACCAGAAATAACAGACCAGTAGTGCTTCAACAGGAGACCTAAAAAACACCCATCAATAAAAGCAAATAGTGCTTGTTCAGGCTGGCTCAGAACTCCTTGTGGTGTGCTTGCATTGTGAAATACATTTTCGAGTGAAGCAGGGTTACAACTGTTTTATTCATTAAGAAATACAAAAATAACAAGCAGAAAACTCATCTTTAAGGGTCGCATACACCAGATCACAGAACCAGTTATGCAAAACATGTTAAATAACCCATTGTTTTGTAAACTACGCCTCTGGCTAGTGTGAAAGACTGAAAATTGGGTGTCACACTTTTAATCACCTAATATTAATCCAAGGCATTACCTACAGACAGTTTGAAAAACCACTGAAAATGCCTTCTTCCAAGCAGTCCAGAAAGTAAAAGGTCTGCAACACTGTAAGTCACATAAATGTGGTATAAACTGCTGATTACATGATAAACACTAATCGATAGTGGCTACAACAGGTCAAACAATCCTAATCTAAAGTCTTGGATAAGGTGCCTTCTATCAGAAACCTAACCATCTCACAGGCTGTAGGAGCAAAACTCCATTCTCACAAAACACACCAATTTTGTTCACTGTGTGGACATCAGAGGGATGTCCTTCAGGCTATTTTTTAGGGATTCATTAACAATATAATGATTTAAGCCAAACTTTTTCCATTTAGAATAAACATTCTGAGTTACACAGAAAAAGGAGGCTGCTCTCTTTTCACACTTGAATGGGAGGTTGAGGTCCTCAGCACCACTCCAGCTCAGACCCTTTTTGGCAGCAGTGGGAATGCCAGGTTGGGACAGTAGTATCAGCTGACAGGGCATGATAAAAAACCAGTTTTCTAACCTATACTATCCAATTGGATCTTTCAGTGCTAAATGAAAGCAAAATTTGCCTTACAGGGATCTAAGTTGGGGGGGGGAAGACACCATAAAGCATTTGAGAACTTTACATTTTTAGCCATTTTAAGCGTTTCTGTTTCACAGGTCGTTAAGTCCGTATGTGCAAAGTATCTGGTAGAGCTCAGGCACAGCTCCTGTCAGTGCCCAGCTGTGCACACCCCCATCTCCCCGCAGGGCTGAGCTCCTGGGAGCAGGACCGGGACTCTCAGAGCCAGGACTGGAGCCTGGACTACAGCCGCACTGCAACTCTTGCCACAGACAACACAAACCCAAAAGCTTGCCCAGTTCTGGAGGGCAAGGATTTTCCACCCAAGTTACACTACTGAAGCCTGCAGGGCAAGACACAGCTTTTATTTTGCAAGTGTGTCACTCAACCAGTGACCCACAGAGCCCACAGAGATTTACGGCCAACAAAGCCGTTTGAGCTGTTACCACTGTTCTAAACCCCCTTTTCAGCACCTAAAGTTAAAACAAGCACATGGGAGGTACTTCCACAGACTTGTGAAAGTATCACTGCACTACATATACAGGTGTTTAGCATGTTTCTTTTTAATGCAGTAGTAGTCAGTATTATAAAAGTGTAAGTTAGGCTAGTTTTATTAGCCAAATAAAATTTACAAGTCAAGAACAAATTATAGAGTAGACATGAACACCCATTACTATTAAAAAACTGTATGTACATCACAACACACGGAGTCCAGTGACACTGTACTTTGAAAAGTTTGGCTTTGGGAATTCCATTTTGGTCATGCAGATTACAAAAATAAAAGAACATCTGTGTTTTAGGAAAACTACCACACTTTTACTTTATTAAATGCTGAAAGCAAACTAATTGCTCTTATCTTCTCATAGGTGACACCAATACAATCCAGCATTTGGTCCTGAACAGAAGGCCATTAAACTATTGAGATGATTTTAGACATAAGAACTTCAGAACTCAACTAGAAACTAAGGAACAGCAAAGTAAAGTTACTTTATTTCTATCTTCGTGACCTTCCTAAAGCAACTGTGAAGTCACAAACTTATTTACATGCCAGCTATACACCTTATTTCATCTCAGTTCTTCCAATGCACCTCTATGCAGATAAATCCACCCAGGGGTCAGAAAATCATTAAATACCACTAAACACATAAGCAAAGCTTTATCAACAAATCTCTTATTACTAGGAACTGTACTAGAAACAGGTTTATATTCCAAGAGAGTCTTTAAGTCACTGTGTCTCTAATGCCACCAATACAGATCTGCACTCTTCTATATTCCATGGTATACCCCAGCATTGCTGCCCTTCAGCTGACCAGCACTTCCACAATCCTCTCCAATGTCACCTGCACGGTCACAAGGTCTTGCTCCCCAGAGACCAGAGGTCAGAGGAGAGCAAGTGCCACCTACTCAAGCCACCGGAGCACACTGTTCAACAGGTGACAGTCTTTTGAGGGAGACACTAGGCAGCCTACTCCCCAAAACACATGCAGTTTCTGGGATCAGCTCTTTGTTTTAGCAGACATTAGTCCCGTAAGGACTAGTGCACGTAGGTAACAGCACATTTCAGCACAGCACTTCCCAAACTGTCAGATTTCACACACAGTCGCTTTTTAAAAAACCTACTCGTTTCTAGTATCAACATATTCTGTCACAGCACATAACATGAAAATACCATAAAGCAACAGCTGGTGCACAAACCTTTAGCTTCCCAAGTCAAATGACAAGACACATCACAAAAGTGAATTTAACCATTTCTCTGCAAATCAGGCTGTCCCTTAATAAGGTTAAGGCAATTCACCACTGCAAGGGACTAAATCATACACCCAAACTAACACACAACCTAGAACTCCATAGCTCGTTTCAGCTAAAAAGAGGAAAACTGTCCTTCAAATGAAGTTCAACGATGACTGTCCAACATGGTTGTAAAGTGCAGAAGTACAGAAAAAGACTTCAAGCCCAGTGAGCTGAAATAAAACCACCTGAAGCTGTGCACAATCAAGAGGTGGCACTCGCAGTGTTTTACAAACTCAAACTCTGAAACTTGACTTACAACAATGTATGAGTGATGCTGGTGCACAACATTGACTAACAGGCTTTTGAGATAGAAAAATTACAATTTAATTGCAAGCAGCAAGTTATTTGGAACCTATTTATAAAAGCTCAGCTAAGCCAAAGAGAACCAGTCTCACTATAAGAGCTATAAATTACCACAATCAGGAGGACACTCAGCTCTTAGTTTAAATCCTGATGATATCAAAACATTGTCCTGTTGAAGCTCACACAGGTAATTAAGTTGATGCGGTTTCACTTCTAATAGCAACAAAGCTCATTTCAATTTAAATCATCATCAGGTTAGATTGATACCAAATAGTAACTATGCATCGAAATTTCATGCAAAATCCTTCAGCCCAGAAGCACCAAGCCCTACACATTTAACTTTTCACTGGAATCAGTGGGAATTATATTCCTAGTATCTTGCGTATCTGGAGCAAAGCAAAAAGCAACTTTTATGACGCAGTCCCATGAAATATCAGCATTCTAAGAGCTTAAAAACCTGAAGTCGAAATAACTTTGTACTTTTAAAATCCATGCCCCACATCATATATACTCTCACTCAAGCATATAAGGAATTCAAATCTTTTATTTGATATCCATAAACCCATAAACGTTGCTATTCTATATTTCTATGCAGGAAGGCAGTTTTCCCCTAAAACATTATGCTTTTTAATAAACAACAAACTTTAATTCTATTGCATGAAAGGGCTACAAATAAACATTTTTTAATCAAGCAGACTACACAGATATCTTTGCTTTACAACTGGCACCTACGTTACTGGTACACTTGCTGGCTCAGTTCTCGGAGCTCTTTGCCCACAGTTTAGATCACCACTTCCTGAAATATGGGCAACTGCAATTATTATTTTTTAAATTACGTGCTGAGGCAGGTATTGCAAATCCATTCCTTTTTTTGCCCCCATCAGTAATCAGGGACCCCATCTTTATTTACATGCAGGCGTCACTGCATTCTACACCAGTCATCTAGTGGCTTCAATAACCTTCCAAAGTCTGGTACAATTGTTAGCAAGCCAGTTTTACTCCTGTTTTAAGGAAGCCCACAGCACGGGGCTGCCATCCTGACAGTAGATGGAGCTGTGAGAGTTCTCCGGGAACTTTAAGGAAGGACAATAGTTCAGAGTGAAGTCTGTTAACCTGGGGCTAGGAAAACAAGTATGCCTTTAATAGAAGGGGTAAATGTCGACCCTCTCCTGGAGGGAATCACACACAGACAAACCGAGGACTTGAAAACTAAGCAATAAGAAATTCTGAACATTTTATATGAATGAAGCACATGCTTAACACAAACTATTTCTTCAAAACTACACAGTACATACGTTGATGGAGAAGTCCTATAGAAAAAACTGACCAACCATGTCAGCACGTCAAACTGCCTAGTACAAGATGGTGGATGCACACAAACTGCCAATGAGTGAGAATGAGTATTTAAAAAACAGACCACATCCACGGATTAGCACTTCAAAAATTTCTCTGTCGAGTGTTTGAAAGCCACTAGCAAGAAAGTCAGTTAGGACCTTTACTGGCAACAAAATATTTACTACTCTAAGTACACAGATTTTAAAGCAGAGGAACACTTGCTTCAAACCTAGAAAAGCCTTAAAACCGTACGAAATTGATCCTAGGAAAAAAAATTAGACGTGTAAAGATCAATGAACACAATGATTTATTTAAAAAATAAAAAACGTAAAAACCATTTTTTCCTCCTTTACAGAAATGTTAAAAGTCAGTCATGGGATCCGAGTAGCTTTTGTAGAAAAAAACGTAGTATCCAGGTATCGAGTCCTTACAACAAAGGAAATTCCCCCCTAGCCCTCCCCAGTTTTTACTCCAGATCAGCAAGACACTTCCCACCCCGCACCCCTCAAAAAACAAATTAAAACAAGACATTTTTCGTTGCTAGTATAAAAACGACCAAGGTCCAAGTAATAATAAAAAAATAGAGTCCATCAATGACTGTAACACAAAATATGTGTATGTGGNTACCCGCCGCCTCCTCCCCCGCCGTAGCCGCCGTAGCTGTTGTAGCCGCCGCCTCCTTTGGAAAGCCCGTTGTGATCCCGGTTGCCGGAGCCGCCGCCGCCCCGACCCCTTCCTCCTCCTCTGCCNCTAAGTACACAGATTTTAAAGCAGAGGAACACTTGCTTCAAACCTAGAAAAGCCTTAAAACCGTACGAAATTGATCCTAGGAAAAAAAATTAGACGTGTAAAGATCAATGAACACAATGATTTATTTAAAAAATAAAAAACGTAAAAACCATTTTTTCCTCCTTTACAGAAATGTTAAAAGTCAGTCATGGGATCCGAGTAGCTTTTGTAGAAAAAAACGTAGTATCCAGGTATCGAGTCCTTACAACAAAGGAAATTCCCCCCTAGCCCTCCCCAGTTTTTACTCCAGATCAGCAAGACACTTCCCACCCCGCACCCCTCAAAAAACAAATTAAAACAAGACATTTTTCGTTGCTAGTATAAAAACGACCAAGGTCCAAGTAATAATAAAAAAATAGAGTCCATCAATGACTGTAACACAAAATATGTGTATGTGGGGCCCAGTCCATCTTCAGAAAGAAAGAAGTGGCACAGGCAGCAGAGGCGACCCTCAGGGGGCATTTAGGAGCCGCTCCCACAGCAGGGAGGCATTTAAAAGGAGCTGCCCTTCGGCGAATGAGGGGAGAAACCATTTAGAAACTGCCCCGTATCGAAGGGAGGGCTCTCCACGCCCCCCCCTCAATGGGTATGGGCGCTTTAGCNCCTCCTTAGGCACGGCCTTCTTGACTTCCACACGGTGGCCCTGGATCGGATGGAACTTGACCACGGCCGCCTTATCGGCAGCGTCGTGGTTCTGGCAGTAGACGAAACCGAAGCCGCGCTTTTTCCCGCTCTGTTTGTCGGCGATGATCTCGGCCTTTTCCACGGGGCCGAACTGGCTGAAGTGCTGCACCAGGTCCCCTTCGCCCACGTCCCCTTTGAGGCCGCCCACGAAGAGCTTCTTCACCTTCGCGTGAGCACCGGGCTTGGCCGAGTCCTCCCGGGACACGGCCCGCTTCAGCTCCACCGCGTTCCCGTCCACCGCGTGGGGGGACGCGGCCATGGCGGCGTCCGCCTCCTCTACCGCCGAGTAGGTGACGAAGCCGAAGCATCGGGAGCGCTTGGTCTGCGGGTTGAGCACGACCACGCAGTCGGTGAGGGTGCCGTAGGCCGCGAAGTGCTCCCGCAGCCCGGCCTCCGTGGTCTGCACGTTCAGCCCGCCGATGAACAGCTTGCACAGCTGCGAGTTCTCCATGCTGCCGCCGGTGCCGCGCCTGGGCCTGGCGCCGAGACTCCTCCTCCTGTTCGGGGGCAGCTCCGGAGGTTTTTTCCCCCCCTGCTCCGTCTTGCCGCTTCTTCCCCCTGCGAGCGACGCGACCTCGCGGCTGCGGCGGCCGCCGGCGGTCGCTCCCTCGGCGTGGCCCGGCGCCTCTGCTCCGCCTCACCTGACCGGCAGCACAGTCGGGGCGTCCCTGATGCCGCCGCTCCCCCGGAAAGGCGGGCGGGGGTGGGGGCGAACACAGGCGCGCACAAAATGGCGGCGGCGGCTTCTCGGGAGCGCGGCCGGCGACTGGTGCCCACACAAAGAGGCCGCCGGGAGCCCCGCCCCTCGATCCCGCCTCCCACGCCGTCGCAGCCAATGAGAGCGGTTCGCTGGCGCCGCCCGCC
>VYXC01006019.1:3684786-3707654 GCA_013397175.1 Platysteira castanea | reverse complement strand
CTTTCAACTTAGTTAATTTTTCATTAGAAACAAAATTTTTTTTTTTTTTTTTTTTTTTTGTGTTACAGCCACTGGGGTTTGTGCTAGAAATTATGCAAGAGCTAAGAATGGCTGCAGTTTTGCATTGGGCACTGTCAGGATATAATTCCACAGCTGCCTGAACTGGTGCAGTGCTCCAGCCCTGCGATCCTGCCTTTTCCCATGTGGCAGCCTTGATGCTTCTGCAAACACACAGTGATCCACATAAGAGAACTGAGACAGCCATAAATAGTTTTATCATGAAAAAGGACTTAGTTTTCAGCTGCCTCATTTTTTGCACAACCTGCTGGTGCTGGCTGGAGGGAGGAAGCAGAACTGCAACATCCCCCTGATACAGATCAATTGGAAATGCTCCCTTGGAGACACAGACACAAGAGGAACACTGACTGTGCTGGAAGGTTGGTTAACCATAGCCCCAGAGGAAATCCAGAGAGGCTGAACATGCTTTTGTCTCACAGACCGTGATTATCACTAACTCGTAGCATTAATATTTGCAATACAGTAATCTGATTTTACTCAAATTGGATTTTTTTTATGTTATATCCAAGTCTATAGTAAAAGTAGCCTATTAAATGCCTGTGTTTGACCATCACAAGGAAAGCTGTCACATGTTTAGATACATTTATCTCAATGCATGAACTGACACCATCATTTTATCTAGTTTAAGAAAAGAGAATATGCTCATAATGCCACTGAAATGTTTGTGGTTTTTAAATAAACAAACATATCCTACTCTATTAAATAAAAATCTTCCTCCCAGAGGCTGTGTGCAAGCTCCACACAATTACAGGAAATAAAAATCTGTATTTTGCCTACTAGTTATCATAAGAACTGTATGGCCCTTCACAACATAAATTAATATGTGTCACATAGAATATAATCCATGAGAGTTTTATAGACCCATAGTAATTTAGAGCAAAAAGGATGAAAAATTAAGAGGAGCTAATTATGGCCTCAACAGATAACAAAGAAAACAAAGCTTGTTTACAGCTCACTTTCTCTCCCTGAAAACAAGACAGACAAGTAGGCCAAGGAACAGATCAAAGAAAAAAGTCACTGCTTGCATCAGGAAGAGGAGATGACGGTCTTTAAGATGTGAGTAAATCAGTAGGAAAAGTCAGCCACTGACTCAATTCAAGTGTAGCTCAAATGCTTCCTCTTCATTTACCCTTTTGACTGGTTGATTAATGAAAGGAAAATGCCTTTAAGACACACATACTCCTGTCTTGCAGATGGAAATATCTCCTCTGAAAACACACAAAGGTCAAACTGCACTTGGCCTGATGTCCTTCTGTCCTGTGAACCCTTTCCCAGCTGCCAAAGTGACCTCGTGTCGTTCACACCTTCACCCAAAACCCCGCTCAGTTCAGTTCCCATCATGGTAGGGCTGAGAGCACTGCACACATCCACGTGCCCTGACACATCCCACCAGGCTCTGGGCATGCAGGTTTCCTAGACAGCTAAACATCAGCTTCTCCTGCACGTCCCATAGACCTTCCTTCCTCCCAGGTCATCCGAGCTGCCACGGAGATTCCAACTGGACCTCTCCAATTCCTGTCAGGTTCATGCCTGCTGAAGCATCCAGTCACCTGATCTGTGCAGCAAGTCACTTGTTACACACGTTCCTAGCAAGTAGGTGCCTTTCCGTGCTCCTAAAATATGCCTTTTCCCTCAAGCTACGTGAACCAGCGAGAGACAGAGGAGCTGCCACATTGTGAGTGCAGAACCAAAGACGAGTCTCCCTGTGTGTGAGATGTAAACCAGAAACACTCCAGCAGCTACAGCAGCTTCCCCACAGAATTTTTAAACTGCTTTTTGGTGTAAACTAGTAAATGCGTAACACCATCCTGTGGATTTAGAAATTCTTAGGAAAGCAGCACACAAAACAAAAACATGCTTCTTGCTTTCTGCCAAGGCACTTGCAGCATGGCATTTTTTCAATTCTGATAGCAACCTATAGAATAAAAAAAGTCATTGTATAAGCAGCTGAAGTTTCTAAATTCAGGTGTTTTTCAGATAAAAGCTCCACCTGTATCATTACCTAAAGGAAATGTGTTTCTCAAACCAGAAGCATTGGCCAAATAATGCCCTGTGTTAAATGTTTTCATGGGACATTTTAATTAGTGTGTTGGGAAGAAGGAAAGCCAAATCGTTTTCATGCATACACCTTTCTAGTTATTCAGAAGAAATCATACTGCCTGGAGTCCACAGGAGGGCATTACTGCTTAAGGGATTGCAAACCAGAGACATCTGAGCAGTCCCTTTCCAACACGACTTCCTGTGTTACCATATATTCTTAGTAAAAGCTGATACAAAATAAATTATCAAGGAATTATTTATATCAATTTTTGTCATTCAAGGAACAACTTTGTCATGCTATTTAATGGGTCCAAACTGCCAAGATGGAAAAGGAATAATGAAGTTTTGGAAAAGAGCATGAAGGGCAATAGAAAAACATTATGAAGTCAAAAGTAGTTCACAAGTTATAAATATTTTATCTAAACCCTCACATAAACACAAAGTCATATCTTTTTAACTAGTTTCAACCTCTTTAATCTAGTTACATCTGTGGCTTCCATAGTCAGCAGGCATTGATTCTTTTTTTAAAGCAATTTAAGTATATCACTTGAATTTTTAATGAGTTTAAGGATTTTTTTTTAGTATAGTGCAATGCTCTAGACTTAGGTCTAGTCTTACCGTTCAGCAGACAGAAAGCATTTTGAAGCTACAGGATTCCCTCATGCAGACTGTTTGCTGAATTAGTTCTGCATTCACATCGAAGACTGCAATAACATCATCTTAGCCACGCACACATTTTGCCCAGATTTTTCTAACTAGGTATAGGTGAGAACAGTTGGGAATACAAGAGATTCAACCATAATTTTCCATGTGCCTCTGAGATACACACACACGCACAGGCAAAGGTTTTTATTCTCATAATTTCAATGAGAAATTATTAGACTTTCGGATGCCTCACTCCTACCCAAATCAACACCTCAGAGCATAATTATGCGGTTCATAGGGAGGCATTTTGTGTAAAAATGCAGCAGCACCACGAATATTCCCAGATTGGCACCTTGCTTTAGTTACGGGTGTGAAAACTTCTGAAAGATGTACAGCTGTCCTTGGAGAGCTCTTGCCTTTTCGGCAAAAGCTTCTCTTTCACTCTGTTCTGCTGTTTGCACTTTAATCTGCATAAACATCAAACCTGTGATCTTACTTTGGAGACTTTCATGAATTAGTCCTGATCAGGAGAGGGTTTTTTGTTGAAAAAGATTAAAAAATACTGAGAGGCAACTAGATAGTCTTTGGCCTCCCTAAAGTCTGAACATGACACTGCTCAGGATAAAAATCTCTACCTTGTGTAAATTCAGATGGGGAATAAAACACTACCCCTCTCTTGTATTTGCTTAATGCAAAATAACATAACCTACAGATAAAAAGGTAACAGAATAACCCACGAGTACTATTTCTTCAGTAAGTAGTATCAAAGTTTATCTACTAAATAAAATCTTCCCGGAGCCCTTTTTAAGGGGAGTTTGCTGAAGAAAGAAACACACCTTTGTGAAGGGTGAAGTGGAAAGTCATCAGAGAATTGAATTTGCATCCTTTTCTTTGGATTTAAGTTACCATTTTTCCTTAAATCCTGCCCTCCCTCCTCTTCCCTCTGAAGTTCAATTTCGTTTTTCCTCTTTCATCTTTTCACTCTTCTTTAATAATTCATTATTTCCTTTCTTCTCTTTCCTAAAATTTTATATAATTTGAAGTGATGGGATGAAAGTAAGGCAGCAAAGTACGGTCTCAAAAGTCAGGATTCTTGTGAAGGATCAAAGAATGTAGCAATGCTGTGACAGATGTGAGAGGGGACAACTTTCATTGTATCTCAGTCTGAGACAGACCAGGATCCTAAGTTTTGCCAAAAGAAGACCTGGAGCCAGCAACAATCTCAGCCACACTCTGATCTTTTTCACCTGCAAATTTTTCATTATGTTTTTTCCAGTTAAATTAAAATCTACTTGTTTTTATTTTTTTTCCTCTTAGCTATTCGTAGACTCCAACTATTTCTCATTCCACAGAACCTCTCTGGGGTGGGTTTGTGGTGCTTTTGCATGACTGATGTTAAGCTTTGTTTGGACACAGCAGGAAGAGTTGTGCTGTGAAGCTCAGTAAATACCTGCCTGAAACTGGCTGTAAGACATCCCTACTATTCAAGAAATTTTAAAATGAGGTGGTGTGAAGTGAGACTTTCTAGACACAAAGTAGCCATCTAGAATTCATATTTTTAATTCAGAAAATCAAAATGATTATTACAGTTTGAAACATACTGGAAAATTGAAACAGATTGAGTTTAATGGGAAAAACCTTTTGATTATTTAAGTATTTCTTAATTAACAATTAGAACACTGAAAGATGTCATGCCATGAGAACAGTAGGGTTTGGTGCTCACAGTGTTGTTATAAAAAGACTCTACAATGGGAAAAAACAAACCAGAGATACAAATTGTCATATTCCCCCCACATCTGTGAGCTATTAAAATAACTCATTTTATGGCAGAGATGATTTTTGGTAAAAGTGAGTTGGAGAAGTTCTAGAAAGCTACAAAGAATTGATTCAGGGTTTAGAAAGTGGAATCTATTATAAAATATGAATTTATGCAGTTACACTTCAATTACAATTACTCACATATCTTATTTCCTTTTCAGTGAGAAAAGTAACTTGGCTGACCCAAAAAATTAAGATGCTAACCTTCCAGCCAGGGAGTGTATTCATCTCCATCTCAACTCTATGCCAACTGAATAAGGTCCAGTAATTAGCCAAAGGTTCATGGCATGACATAATTTTAAAAATTAATATGTTATTTTAAGTAACTCATTTATAGTTAAATCAGATTTTAAAACAATTGACTTTTCATTCTAGGCATGAGCTAATTGAGAACCAAAACTGAAATCAGAATGAGGCATCAAGGATATTGCAAAGGTGTCCTTTAGAGCTATGCAGTATAATGGAGTGAAACCTAAACTCCAGGTAGCGAACAAGAATTATTTTTGTGACAATTATTTCCAATTAGGGAAAAAAAACTCTGAGTCATGAAGCAGTGCTCCAACTTACACACGTACATCCATTGAGAAGAAGTCACAGTGCATACTTAGCTGTTGCTAGTTTGGTCACATTATGAGCTATTTACTGAAAATCCCTTACTAGGGTGTTGATCTCTCCACAGAACAGGAAAATGTGAGGGGAGAGTGTTTTCCCTCCATCAGAGCATATTATTTTACTTTCATGTCATTAACCAGCACATCCAACACTAACATGAGATTTCCAATTATTCTTGTTTATTTTTCTGTGCCTCTTTGAAGTGCTATAAAGAACCGTACTTATGAGGAAGCAATAATCCAGGAGAGAGATTTGCAGATGTTAGTTGACAAGAAGCTCAGCATTAGCTGGCAACATGTGTTTGCAGCCCAGAAATCAGACTGTCCTGGGCTGCATCCGGAGCAGCGTGACCAGCAGGATGATGGAGGTGGTTCTCCCTCTCTCCTCCCCTCTTGTGAGACCCCACCTGCAATGCTGCATCCAGCTCTGGAGCCCCCATGTAAGAAGGACGTGGATCTGTTGGAGTGAGTCCAGAGGAGGGCATCAGGGTGCTCTGAGGGCTGGAGCAGCTCTGCTCTGGAGACAGGCTGAGGGAGCTGGGAGTGCTCAGCCTGACAAGAAAGGCTCCAGGGAGACCTCAGAGCCCTTCCAGTGCCTAAAGGGGCTCCAAGAGAGCTGGAGAGGGACTTTGGACAAGAGCCTGGAATGACAGGACAAGAGGGAATGGTTTTGTAGTGACAGAGGGCAGGGTCAGGTGGGATTTTGGAAGAAATTCTTGACTGTGAGGGTGGTGAGTCATTGGAACAAATTGAAGCTGTGGCTGCCCCATCCCTGTTAAGTGTCCAAGGCCAGGTTGGATGGATCTTGGAACAGCCTGATCTAGTGGAAGGTGTCCCTTCCCATTGGAACCAGATGATCTTTAAGGTCCCTTCCAACCCAAACCCATCTGTGATTCCATGACTCTTCAGAGATGTTATAGGTCTCTGAACCACCTCTTGGCCAATCTGCTGTTAAAGAGTTCCTTCACCTGGGAAGCTGAGAAATTGTACATGTACATCTCTACTAAATCTTGCTTTCTGAAGAAGGGGGCTGCAACGGGCAGAAACAAGGACTTCTGGACAGTTACACGGGAGAAACAACTAAGCAGAAGCAAAAGTTTAGAGTGATAAACCACCAGCAAAAATTCCTGCTGGCCGAGGAATCATGTAAATGCCAAAGCAAAAGGTGAACTCAAAGGACTTACACGTTACTTTTCACCAACAGGTTGTTGCCAATTCTACACAGTTACAAACTCAAAGTTTAAAAACTTTGTGACACTATTATGGCACTTCACCCATCACTTAATACTGAGCAATTTAGAAATAACAAGACCATTGATAAAAAGTAAATACAATTCTGCTATCCATTAACGTTTTTTGCAAACAGACGCTTCAGCATCTGGCTGAAAACACTACACTGTGATCCCTCCTCCAGAGCCATGGGTCCCACTTAGCATACATACCTTTGACATCAGAATTAAACACACCAACAGCAGCTACACCCACAAGCCTCTGATGCTGGATGTGATCTAATTCACAACAGATTACAACACAAATCCACGTGAGGCAGCAGGTTGACATAACCATAAAACCAATAGATCACATGTTAAATACTCCCATTTTTCCACAAATGAAGGACTGCATACAGAATTATATTAGAAACAAAGGCATGTGTAAATAAACAGCACGACCTTTGAAATTTGTAAACAGAATCAGAACATCTTTTAATTTTATTGACTTATTTGCTTCATAAACAGATAATGCATTTTTATGGCTTTTTCTGATGCTTATCTATCACACTGCATGTTCAGGTCCTGATTAACTTCCTGTGGTTACAGCACAACCAGAAGCAGAATTTCTAAAGTACTTTAGCAAAGCTTTGTTTTTACAGTAATTTTGACAATCAAACCCAACAAGTTCTAGAAATACTTTAGAAAAATATATTCACATTGCTTGATTGTAGCATTTTTGGTTAAAATATCAGAATTCCCAGACCACACCTAGAATAAAAAGCACTATGTTAAACTAAAGAGAAGGAGGTTTTAGAGGGAGGTGTTAAGGGAGTCTTCCTAGCAGTCAATTAGGCACTTGAATACCTAATCTAAGATTACCACAGATGGTTAAAAAACAGTCTGGGCAAACACATCATAAACAGACACAAATATATGAAAAGCAGGAGGTTTGTCTGGCTGATCCCAGAGGCTCCCTCCACCCTACACCTATTTTATACAAATACTAAAGCATGACAACCTACAATATTTTTAGATAATTAGTTCTGAATTGCACTTCAGTACAGCATCAGTATTGCTCATCCCAAAAATCCTCCTGCTTTTCAAAAATCACTCTCTCAAAAAAACCAGATTGAGATACTGGAAGTTAAATGGACCCAGGTAAAAATGCAAGAGTTTATGCAGCAACTTACCAGATTGAAGGTGCTTAGAAAAGCTGTTCCTTTCCCACTTCATAAATGTTCATTCTAAATATTTAGTGAATAAGCTGAATGCTTATTTTTATGAACATGTGACTACAAAATGTATGGACTCTCACTGAAAAAAACAGCAATAAAAATTAAGCCCCTTATTGCTATGTGCTAGTGCAGTGTGCCATGATTTGCTTTTCAGGAATATTTTTTTTTATCTGTGGAGTATAAGCTAAAATATCAATTTATAATGAAAATCCAATTATCTTAATTGCAATAAAGCAAATGATACACTTAATAGGATGTGCATGCTCTTTCCAAGCAGCTTATTGTATTGCCATATCAGTTAAGAAAGCAATGTGCCATCTGCAGATGTTTATGTATGAAATCCTGCAGAGGGAAAACATTTGAGCTACGGAACAGATTAAATAATTGAAAATGAAATTGCATGATAAGGTGTTTGACAGGGTGGAGGGAAGCAGCACAGTGGAGGAAAATCCATCCCCATGACTACTGGTCCTTCCTCCTCCCTGCTCACTGCTGTTCGTCTCTTCTTGGATTCCAGAGCTTGTTTTATTCCTCAGCAGCCTTCCTACAGCCTGACAGATTCAGTACTGTTGGAAATCGGCTCTGTGGTTTGTTTCAGACAGAGAAGAAAGGAGAGTTTAAGTATCGCTTTAGGAGAGATGACTTTGCTCTCAATTCTTTTATACAGAAAGAAGATGTGTTTGCTGGCTCTGAGAGAAAAGGAAAATTGTTAAAGGCAGTGTGGATATGACTTGAATTTTTCATCAGGTAAGAAGTCAGAAAATCCATAAAACTGTGACAAAAGTTACTGATATATCTTTTAAAGCATTGTTTTATTCTCTACAACCTATATTTAAAATTGAATGCAAATTTTCCTCCACATTTTGTCTATGCAATACTTAGGAACTTAATAAACAATGTTCGTAATTGAAACATTTACTGGTCACCTTGAAAGGATGGGACTGTTCATCTTTAGCATAGGTAAGAAAATACTTAGGAAAGAAAGCCTTTCTAAAACTCATTTTATTTTAGACCTTTCTTTTGCTTATGAACGTTTCAGTAATGTTTCTGCAGATAGAGGAATGAAACAACTAGGCTAAGGGGTTTATAATAACTTAGTGTTAAACTCTTACTATGGGAGAATCTTTTCCAAAATGCATCGATTAGGGGTTGAAGTAATAAGGGTTTTTTTTGTTAAACTCTTCAATTCTGTTATCAGCTGTAGTTGCGGTTCAAGGATGCTGATTCCAATAACATTTATTTATTAGATTAAAATATGCCAGTATGTATTACAATATACTTCAACATGCTCCAGTAAATACTAGAGTAACTTATTTATTTAATGCTGTGAATACTTCAGATGTTTACCAAGACAGGTGTAATTGTTTTATTGACAAGGAAATGTTTAAATTGCCTTGCAGCATGGTGTGTACTAAAGACTGCACTCTTTAACTCCTGGCACAAACCAAAGAGTGAAAAGAAATGACACATTTTCCTGACAAAAGGACAGTGTAGATGGAGAGTGTACCTAAAACTGATGTAGCCAGTGAACTGATTAGGTCAGTACGGGGACTTTTCCCAAACAGAAAATGCCAAAGAAGCCCTACCATCCTGAATTCTTGGGAGAGGATGTTCAGAATTTGCTATCAAACTGTGTTGTGCATCCATGGAGAAATAAGCAAGCTTAGCAAATAGTGCATAAAATATTACAAACTTGGCTCAGCCTCATGGCCTTTTGAGTCTCTACAGCTTCTCCTGCTCACATAAAAAACAGGGAAGAGCAGAGTTTGTCTTTGAAGGTATCAGATCTGTGCCAGCCAGGTGAACACCACAGGCACTACAAAGAGAAAGATCACTCTTGGGGCAAAGCAGCCAGACTTTAGATCCTCACGCTTCTGAAGTGGCAGTAAATCTCACTGGGGCAAGAACTGCCATTGCTGGTGGCAAATCTGCCACTTACTGCCTCTTGTCCTTCCAGCACATGCATCCTTTGGTGTGACAAATCCAGCCAGGCAAGTAGTGCTGCTCCAGGGAAAGGTGGGTCACAATGCATTCCAGGAAATAGAGGGCCTGAAGGTGCTGTTGCCCAACCCCATCATCGGGTTCTGCAGGATGTGATTGTGTCAGTCACAGTCCCTGGCTTTTCTCCTGGACTCAGGAGCAGAAGAATTTTTGGAGGGTGGTGGGCACACAGTGAGACCCACTGGTCTTGCCCTACTGAAGTAGGGACACGTGCCAGGAACTGCAAAATCTATCAGAGCCACCAGGCATCCATAGCTTTTGCAGCAGGAATGTAGACTTTTCCACGTCATCAGCGCAATATAGCTGTAACCAGGCCAGGTACATTGCGAGGGAGACTACAGGGCTTAATGTTAGCCCTGACCACAATTTAAGTCACTTTTGTGACATCAGGGCCACACTGAGTCACATATATCTACAGCCACTTCCCACTCCAACATGAGTATGCTGATTGAAAAGGATATTTTAATCAGAATGAGAGGGGTAATAGATGCTCCAAAGGCGAGCATGGTGTTTTATGGAGTTTCTTAGAATCCTAGTTTGAAGCACCCAGACTTATGTCAAACAGAAGCATCAGGATAAACCAGGACATAACTCTGGCTGGAATATTCTTTGTGTCTGTGGGAAAACAACTACAGAATCATAATTCCAGTTTAACCCTGTATTTGGTGTTTAATTTTGTACAAGCAACCAAACATTTTTTTACTCTTTAGTGATTAAATAATGGCAATCATTTCTGTGAAAAGGCTGACAAATCTTCTACACGTAAGAAGATTATTTCTAGTAATAATAAAACATCCACCTATCTCTTCTTCTTTTTGTGTATCCTCTTTAACTTCCCACTGCTTCTTCATTCTCCTTTCTCCACAGGCTCTCAACACCACTACTGGGGTGAAGAACAATCTCCTTCCAGCTAGTTTTCCAATAATTTCACAGGGGAATTAAGGTGAGTTAAAGTTGAGTTTTGAAAGACATATGTGTAGAGCGTATATCCATCACCCATTTCCAAATTTTATAAGTTACTCTTTTCATAGTTTGCTTTTCCTTTCCCAGGCTGGAAAAAACCTCTTTCTAGCCAGAAAGATGGTGAGCCTTTAAATTAAGATTTACTTTTGCACTCAGTGATAAATTCAAACCTATCAAGATATTCTGTTGAACCTAACTCTTCCCATCAAAATTAGTTTTAAAACCACAGAACTGTGCTAATATCAGATTTTTTTCCTTGATGCCTGTTTAAGTTAGATCTGAAAGAGGAATAATTGCCTGTATAACTACAATGTGAGCTTTGTTTTGTTTACATTTTCCTCAGGTTAGATTTAGGAAAAAGAACATACTATCTTCAGTGCATCACCAGAACAGGGAACTCCCTTTAAGACATCATAGAGGTTTTGAATGCCATTTGAGCTCAAGCACACATAATTGTGATTAATTCAGGGGGATTGAGTGTATTAACTCACACTGCTTTGTAGTTCTAAAGAAAATATAAGTGTGATGTCTAAGCTAGCAGAGTGATGGCAGGACCCAGTTCTTCTTTGCTGGTAATACAAAGGCAACAGATTATCCTCACTGGAATCCATTAAACCTTGTTAAATCTTCAGCAGAGGCAGATCTTAGAATACTTTATTCTGCAAAGCAAACTTTATCCACAACTGGTAAAAGAGGATTTGTATGAAAGTGTCCATACAAGTTTAGTCAGAGCTGCTATCACAGCTATTTCTTGTACATCAGTTATAGATCTGTAGCACAGTCAGTGCAGAACCTCAGAAAGGTGACATCAACCTCCTTCCCCAGAGATATATAAACCCACTAATAACCATGTGCTTTTCCAGTACTGTAATTAATCATGTGAGATTTGCCCAAAACTTTAAAGACACCAACTATGATAGACCCACAGTACTCACTGCTTTGAAAATCTCCATGCGAAGTATATTCTAAATAATACAAGGTTTTGTCCATAGGTTGGAAG
This sequence comes from Platysteira castanea, assembly GCA_013397175.1. NCBI lineage: Eukaryota > Metazoa > Chordata > Aves > Passeriformes > Platysteira > Platysteira castanea. Next base: position 3,696,052 of record VYXC01006019.1, on the reverse strand, counting down.
ATGCTTCAAGATGGATAAAGCTGTTCAGCATCCCAGTGAGATCCTAGCTAACCAAACCATCTCTAACATTAGCCTCTCTCAGTTCTTGAACTTTGATACATGCCAACTTTCCTTCCTTGCAGAATTCTTGCTTATTACAGCTTACACATTGGTTACATTAGTGGGGCTTGTTGGAAATCTTTGCTTAATTATTATAATAAAGAGACGGAAAGAAGCTCAAAATGTTACCAACATTTTGATTGCCAACCTCTCTTTATCAGATGTATTGATCTGTATCATGTGCATTCCTGTCACAGTTGCATATACCTTAATGGACCACTGGATATTTGGGGAAGCAATGTGTAAAATAGGCTCTTTCATACAAAGTCTCTCTGTCACAGTCTCCATATTCTCACTTGTACTCATTGCTATTGAGAGATATCAGTTAATTGTGAACCCACGTGGCTGGAAGCCTAATATTTCACATGCTTATTGGGGAATTCTTTTCATCTGGGGGCTTTCCCTCATCATATCCACTCCGTTTTTAGTGTTCCATCAAATAACAGATGAACCCTTCAAACATCTGTCTTTCCATAGTGATTTCTACAAGAACAAGGTTGCTTGCATCGAAGCATGGCCATCTCTTACAGAGAGACTGATTTTCACCACTAGCCTGCTGGTTTTCCAGTACTGCTTCCCACTGGGGTTTATTTTTATCTGCTATCTCAGGATATTTGTATGTCTTCGAAGGAGACGTGGTAAACTAGACAGGATGAGAGAGAATGAGAACAGGCTGAGTGAAAACAAAAGGATTAATATGATGCTGGTATCAATTGTTGTGACCTTTGCAGCTTGCTGGTTGCCTCTCAATATATTCAATGTGGTTTTTGACTGGAACTACGAGGCACTGATGAGCTGTAATCATAACCTGGCATTTACAATCTGCCACCTCGTGGCCATGATCTCTACATGTATCAATCCCATCTTTTATGGGTTTCTGAACAGGAACTTTCAGAAGGATTTGATAGTATTAGCTCACCACTGCAGATGCTCAGCATCACAAGAGGAATATGAAAACATTGCCCTTTCAAACCTGCAAACAGATGCATCTAAGGGATCTCTGAAGTTAAATAATCCCCATGTGGATATATAAAATGATCTAACTGCAGTTTCCAAAATTCTGTATTTTGTTGCAGATGGCCTCTTTCTGCAGGTCTTGGCCATGTTACCACCAAATTTAGAGGAAGTCTTTGCCATTTAGTTCAGCACAATTGGGATTATGCTCCCATAGGCCTACTCTTAACAGGTACTTTATGATGTATTAATGCTGATAAACCACTTCCAAGAGTCCTAAAGATCAATAATAATAAATTATAAACAGTATTAACTCTTACTTTTTAAATCCACAGTTTCCAAGTCACTGGCATGCTACCTTAACTCCCAATACAAATGTTTCCATTTCAGCCACTGGTGGGGATGTCCTTCCTAAACATTTGGCTTCCCCCAAGTAAACCCTGAACACTGTGGTATTCCTAACTTCAGCAGCCTTTCACACACTCATTTCTGGCATTTTTATTTTCCAGCACTACATCAGTACCCTGGTTAATCTGCAGTTTGCAGGCAGTTCACACTTTCACACCCCCTCCTGCAGTTTGCTTTGGTTTAGTACCAGGTCAGCCCAGAAATTGTATTTTAACAAGGGAAAAGGCTAGAGCAGGAATTCTATTTTTTTAATGAACACTAAAACAGGATCCATTTGATGTACTGCAAGTTCCACGCTGAATGATGTTGTTCAAGATAAAATGCATATTTAGCATTTCTCCTAAAAGCATTGCATTCTCCAAACCACCAGTAAAGATCATTGCTTTCTCTCTTACTATCATCACTGGTCCTTACAACAGACCTTTTAGAATCTCCATTATCAAAAAAACACACTAAGAATTCAGAGAAATTTTTATTTTAGCTACTTACTCAGATTTCCTTTTGAGTAGAAAATTAGGTTTGCATTTTAATTTCAGCAATATTTCCCCCCCACCCTTCTTTGCACTAGCAAGAGAGAACACTTGAGCAGATATGGTCATTTCTGTCCACAGAAACACAGTTTTTGTGTTTGAAAATAGTTTCTTTTGTAACACAGTGCAAAGAAGCCTAAAGATAGTATACTGAACACAACTTTTCTTAAACTAAAACATTTTAAAAACCACTCTCTAGTGTAGCCATAAAAAATAGCCAATCTTATTCTTCATCCATGATATAGTGACAACATAAATAATCAGTTAATACTGAGCTGTTTAAAGACAGTACTTAGAACACTTTAGTCCAACAACTCACCATGTTCAAATTAAATATAAGTAATTACTTGTACTGCTAAAGCCCCTTCTTTTTTTCTTCTGAGTCTCAAAAACCTCTAACACTTGTACATAAGATTTCTCGTAAAGTATTTCTTAGCAATTTGTCAATGCCCCACTTAAGCAAAAAGAATTAACATTCACATTACAATGAGCTCCTTTTCAACTTACCTTAAAGCTATAAAGCTCTCTTGGAGAGGGACCATCACTTTCCATCCCATCCAGTTCCTAAAGGATTCGGTCAGGTCACAGTTCTCTTGTTACAGCATTAGTTCAGACTGTCTGCACCACTCTGCTCATCAGAGAAGCTCTGTCAGAAGAGCCCCACCAGCTCGTGCAGGTACTCAGGTTTGTTAAGTACCCCCTGATTCACACTGAGATAAAAGACCCCGGTGAAATCTCTTAGTGCAGCTCCATCACAAGAGCCAAGTACGGCAGATGTAGTGACATGCTAATCGAGTATCTGAGCGATAGGTATGGATTAGCTTTGGAGTAATTTAGGGGTTTTATCTAATTAAATCAAATAGCATGCTTTTGGAACCGATTACACAAACCTTAACTTAAACACCTGCCTTGTGCACCATAGAAAAGGAACCAGGAGACAGAAATATCAAATAAAGGCCAATGATCAGACTGCTGAGAGTATCTCAGTATTAACTATTTCCATGAACTCCAACCCGGGTCACTGGGCTGCCTTCATTGCTGATGCACATCATCTGTTTGTTCAGCACAACAGGCATTTAGTCAAGTTAAAAGCAGTAACTTGCAGTCAATGACACTGGGGCCGTGCATGGTCAGAGGGGCTGTTAGTGCTTTAGTGAAGGGGAGGGGATGGAGCTGCTTCTCTCACCACTGAGACTCCTGGGTGACAAAGTGAATCACTGTCTTCATTGCACCTGTGTTAACTGAGAGCAAATCTGATCCAGGAACTTCGCTTTTCTCAGGGATCCCAGTACTTGTACAGAAAGCCACCCACTCCTGTCAGAAGGCCATTCACTAAACAGCATTTTAACAAATGCTGGTGTTGCACCTGCTAGAGCCTGGGCTATCAGCTGGATTTGGAACACAAATCTTTATCACCCTCTTCCTCATATTTAAGTACACTGTTTACAGCTTCAGGGCCCATGCTAAAAGCATTTTACAAGCACATGACATTCACAGTTTACTCTATTAATACTAGCACAACAGTTCAGATTACTCTTGTTGACAAATGTCTCAGACAGTATTTAATGTTTGAATTAGGCCCAGATGAGATTCCCATGTGTGAACTTGGCCTAACTAGCTCCACTCCCATCCCATCCCATCCCATCCCATCAACAAGCTTACTTTTACAGCAGAGGTGGTTTTAGTGTCATGTCCCAAGTGGTTTAAATACAGCCATGAAATTATGTGATGCTGATAGATGGTCTCTCTACTGCCTCTCCCGAGAAGTGCTTGGGCAGTATGCATTAGACTGGCAAAAGAAAAGAAGATTGCCATCACTTCTTGTAATACCAATTGTCTACTCCTGACATCCTGATCAGAGTTAAGCACGCAATTTTTCCTTCCAGTCTGAATCTTGGTATAAGAGGGTTCTTCATTAGCAGGTGGCAGCTCTCTGAGCAATGACAATGCTTCAGAATCAGAAGTGAACAATAATACTTGTGCCTTGATTTCTCCATCTCATTTCTTTCTCACATTTTCATTTGACTCAAGTGCTGATGGATGCTCCATTTCTGTTCTGAGCAGTCATCAAGTATCTCTCCTTAATGTTGCACTTGTAAAAATCATTGTTAAAGGAACAGAGGATCCTCACTGTCTTGAAGACATTGCCCTCAGCTCTGCACATTCTCTCACTACATCCACTGGCTTCCTGTGCCTCCGGACACTGAACTTCCAAGCAAGTCAGTAGGAGTCAATTGACTGTGACAGGAATAGGAACAAAGAGTAGTTGCTTGTTTTTAAAGCATAAGTATCATGGACTCCAACATGGTGTGTAGCAGTGGTAAATGTAACTACAATATGTAGCACTTAAAGATTGCTCAAGGTAAATGGCAAATATTGCCCTGTCTTGGGTAATGCTGCTGACTTTATTTTCCCTTGTTTTATTGGTATAGCAAGTAGAAAAAATACTAACAGCCTTTCTCACCAGAAAGTGGTTACCTGATGCAACCAGCTGGAGGACTGTGAGCTTCCTCAGGATGCAGCACCATGGAATTAACAACAGAAAGCTAGAGGGGGAACCTGAACTCCCAGAGGCTATTCCAGTGTACAAAGTCTCAGTTTTTAAAAAAATGAAAAACTGGATCAGAGCTTTGTTTGAATGGTTTGGTCATGCAAACCAGACCAATATATTTATAAACATCCTTGTAAATAAACTGTGTCCTTACACCTCTGTGTATTTTATGGTTGATTGGTTTCACTGTAAGCACATATAACTAGGGCTAGATATTTGGGAACTGGCATCCACTGTGGAAATGATTCCATTGAACAAAGAGCTCAATTGATTATTGACTGTAATGGTGTCTGTGGACAAAGGCAGTGCCAGTGCTGTATGTGATTTAAAGACTTTGATTTCTCCCATTGACTGACAAATAAATATTACCCTGTGTAAAACCATCACCCTGCCCAGCTGGTGAATTGTACTGTCTGTAACTGGGATAGGACATTTCTCATTCAAATGGGGCCCGAGAACACCAAGAATCACCAACAAGTCCAAAGAAAGATCCAAAGGTCCAAGAAAGATCCAGAACCTGCTGCAGGCAGAAGGGATGGCCACGGAGGAAACAGAGCACGGCTCAAGGGCACAAAGGTCATTGGGAAGGGACCTGACCAGACTTCAGATATGTGAGGGAGCTGCTGACCCACTGGAGACAAATGAGAAGGAGGAGAGGACACAAAGACTGCTCAGAGGAGAAGGGGTGACCTCCAGAGATGTCCTGACAAACCCAGAAGGGTACAAAGTACGGTCCAGAGATAGCAGTGTGCTAAGGTCAACCTCTAAAGCATCAGGAAGAGCTAAGAGAAGAGTAAAAGAAAAAAAAAAAAGACACAAAGAGAAATTAAAAAGCAACAGGATATGTGACAAACAAGAGAAAATTAAAAAATAGGAATAGCCAGCTTAATAAAAGGAGACAGAAAAATTTTAAAAGCTACGGGGTACAAGGCAGAGGAGGAAAAAAAATGAAAACAAGGACAGAAAAAAACCAGATAAAAGCAGACATGGAAAAGCAATTCAAAAATGAGAGGAGAGTGAATCTGTAGCAAAGCTTTGAGAAACCCCACAGTGAAGGTCAGACAAGCTGCAGAACTTAGTGGAACCTCATAGACTCCATAAACAACATTGTCCTTTCAATTCTATGCTAATAAGACACTTAGAAATATTCCACAATGGCAACTGTAGAATTATCTTGTCTGCTATCACTCATTTTTAAACAAGGTTCCTTTGGTTTCCATGCAAATGCACTGACTGATGCCTTTTATTTCATTTCCATTTCATTTCATTTCACTTCATTTAATTTCTTTCATTTAATTTCATCGATTTCTCCATTAGTCACAGGCTATTTACATAATGTGATGGGATTGGCACCTGTGTGGAGCTATTCTCTGCAGAATTCACTTCACCCTCATACCTGGCGAGGAAAACCTGTTAATTCATGTAGATGTCAGGGTTGTAACAGCTCCGTGAATTAGTTCTTCCAGCCAGGAATGGCTACTAGAGTCACAAGAAGCTCTGAAAGCTTGGGTTCCCTCTGAAGAGAACCTCTTATCCCCCCTTGTGAGCTCCATTTTTGGTTGGAGACTCCTGCAGTGCTTAACTGCCTGGAATCAGACCCGCGGTGCCGGAGGGGACTGGGAGAGGCACGGATTTCCCAGGCACACCTGCAGTGAGTGCTGCACAGCCTCCACCTCCACAGGTTCCCAGGGCACCCTCACATTCCCCAGCACATTCAAATCTCTCTCATCCTCAATAAGGGCCAACAGATTTGTCTACTAACAAGTTACAAAGTGACTAATTTTGGGACTACAATAATTTGGATGGTACAGTTGTGTCAGATGATTCCATGATTTAATTTCTACCTTGAAGCCAGCTCAGTATTTGCCATCATTACAACTACTAAAAACCAACCCATGACTGTAGTCTGATCATATTCCTACACTTCCTGAAGTAGCTGGCCAATGGAAGCTGTTCAATCCCCATCAGATTATTTGGTTTGGGGGTGGGAGTGCTTTTTAGGTTTTGTTTGCTTTTCAAATAAGTGCAACCACCGTTTTCTTACACATGAGAAGTAAAACTAGGCAAGAATAAAAATAAAGAGTTTTTGTGTGGATCGAAAAAAGAAAGGAGACCCCAGAACAGTTTCTCCAGAGCCAATTTCCCATTCTTCTGGAATTTCCTCAACAGAGCTATAGATAGTTGCCTCCCCTTTTACATAACCACAGGAACCTAACAGCAACTTCTACCTTGCAGTCCTTACCCATTCCCAGTGCCTCTTGGCCAGATTCCACTGCTAGAGGAGCTCTCTTCAGCTGCAGGAATGAATGCCAGACAGCCTAAATTTTGGGGAAGGGGCTTGACTCTGAAGTGGCAGGGAAGGAGCTGAATTTTACAGAGCAGAACAGAGCTGAGACAAGATCTCAATGGAGCTCAGACCCTGGAAGAGACTCAGGAGATTCTGCAAGAAAATGGAGATACAGTTTACAAGTCTAAGAGTAGATTGTAACAGCATGTAAAAAAAATATATAGATATAGTTATAGATATAGAGATATGTGTGTATGTGTGTGTGTGTGTTTAACTCAACACACTGGTAGCTATTTGGGCTGCCTGAGAAAAGATTGTATTTGAGCATCATGTCTTCACAGGACATTTTTACAAAGAAAAAAAAGACACAGGAACCATTTCATATTTAACTTGCACAGGTGGAAGATGCACATACAAACTGCAGCCATGCCCAGAGAATTACGAGAGACAGGCAGTCCTTGCAGGAGCACAAAGCCATCAGGCACCTGAGATGCCAGCGAGGCACTCCCAGCCTCTCCTGTAAGGCTTGGGAGCTCTTACAGCAAACAGCAGGGAGAGCCCAGGGCAGTGGATTGCTCCAGCTGTGCTGCAGGATGGGCACTTCACACCCTCACCGGGTGGCTCTAAGTTTATTGGCTTTTGAGGAAGTGCAAAGTAAAGGTCAGAGGGACCTCACCACACCCACAGGGTAAACCACTGGGAGGCACATTAGTCAGCAAATAATCTCTTTTAAGATATGCAGGCCACTATTTCACTATTTGTAAAGAATATCTTTGCCAGTCAGCCTAGCAATGCAGTCAGCACGGCATGATACTCTATCCGGCACACATTTACATTTGTGCATTTCAGATGGCTTTAAGTGTCTTAGTGCTTCCAGCTCTTTATTCCCAGACCTTTCCGACCGTGTGAGCAGGTCAAGTTCTCACTTACACCGAATGCACCGTGCCCTCCTGCCCTGCGTGGAAATCACGGATCTCCTCCTTGGGACTGGTGTCATTCATGTCAACCAACACCAAAGAGGTGTCCAAGGCAGCCCGGGCTTTCTCCTGGAACTGGCTCTCAAGGCCTCTTGCTGCAGGCACCATCTGTCTCCAGCTCTTTGTGGTGGGTGGGAGCAGGGGGAACAAAGGAAAATGTCACACTCCAGTGGTTTTGAATGCCACCATCCGTGTCAGTGACCGTAAAGCTGATCCCAAGAGAGCACATTATCCAGGGGCATCCACAACCTCCGAGCACTGCAGACCCTCCCACCAACCCAGCAGGGTCAGACCCCCAGTGCTTGTCAGACAGAAACCCCAAAACCTAAGCCACATGAGGGCATAACCATCTTTTGAAATGCTCTTTATTAACTAAAGTCAGCTAAAACTTTTCCTGTACTTAGGCATTCAAACAAAACCACTGACATACTGTGCTGAGTCGCCAGCTGAAGGAAGGGAAGTCCCGTGACTGACTGGGAACAGGATTCCTGGCTTCTAATTAAAGATGAACTTGAGACTCCTTTAAAAATTGGCCACAGAATTAGCATTGAATCCAAAAGCAAAATCTGAGTTGACTGAAAGGTCAACAAACACAGGGAGATAATTACTGCTTGATGTTCCAGGAAACCCAAGCTCTGACACTAAATTTAAAAAGAAAAAAGCCTTTGATGAACAATAACAAAAACTTTCTTTCTTCCCATCCCCATCATGCAAACAGACCAGACACAGACATACTGAGGGCACTATGCAAGAAAACCCCAACAATCATGCAAGTTCAAATATCCTGTTAAACCTCACATCTTTATTCATTGACATACACAAAATAGCAGATATTTCAAGGGAAAAGTTGGGGTTTTTTTCTTAGCCTCATTTACTTTTCTAAGTTATCAATTTACAAAGTTGATTAGCTTTTGCTTTGAGCCCTTGTCTCTTTCTAAGGAAAAATATACAGTGTATTAAGATTTTAGGAGTACTCAAGTCATGCTAAAAGGCAGAGGTGAGTGTTAAAATACTTTCAGTGTGTTTCTGCATGGAGGGGATCTGCAGCAGCTGTACAAAAAAGCATCTGAGAATAGCAACAGCAAGTTATGAGCAAAAACAAATTAGGAACAACGAAAAATCATGAACAGTCAAATTAATTTAATCAGGGGTTACTGTGCATCTTCTGCTAAGAAATAATAGCTGCTTCTTGTTTTCTTGGAAAAGCTCAAATTAACTAGCTGCTAGTTTAACTAGTTATTCTAATTAAGTAGAATTTAAAAAGATACAGAATGACTGAACTGTTGTGGATGTGAAGGGGCCTCTTGATATCATCTAGTCTAACCCCCCACACTCAGCAAGATAAAATGCTTTTTCTGAAGTATAATCATAAATTTGCCTAATTAAAACTTCACCAGAAAGCTGCTCCTGGGCGGGTGTCACTGAACCACCACTGACCTCACTGGGAAGTTTGGTGCTGCTCCAATTCAGGATCTCCCCACTCTGAAGGATTTTTTTTTTTTCTCTGTCCCAGTTCATGTTGCTGACAAATTGGGAGCTGAAGTCTCTCAGAAAAACCAAAATCTCCCAGTGGAGGCCACTTCAGCTGCCAGCATGAAGGCAGCAGTGAGCAGACATGATGTGGAGCTGCTGACAGAGCAGGCATGAGCCTGGTATGTCTGGGCAGATGTGCAAGCAAAAAAAGAATTCTTTTATCCTTTTTTTTCATGCAGCAGACCAAACCAGGGCTGAAATCAACAGAAATTCGTTTCCTGCCCACTTCATCTCTGGGATCCTGATGGGTTTGGAAGTTAATATTTCAGTACATGGTATAGATAGAAAAACAGACACCAGCAGAACTGCCTTCGATGACCAGAATCCAGAGATCTTGCAAATTACTGTCATCTACATTTTATATTAAATATATCTAGAGGATGCTTGTCAAATTTGTTCTTCATGAATATGTGTCAACCTTTTATACTGACTTCATTTGCTTTACCTTGAGAGCAATCAGCTGGTCCCCGAGGCAGGCATTACTCACATGCCACCTCTAGCAATCAGATTAGCACCATTTGCTCCAAAAGCCGCAGCCTAGTGCTCAGCATTGAAATGAGATCTGAACACAGACACAGCCTGGCCACAGCTCCAGCCCTGTCTTGGAGAGGTCCCTGCTCACCATATGGTGCTCCTGCTATGCCTGTGCTATTTCTAGCTTCCAACACTATTCGAATTGTGATGGAAAGATTTATAAATAAGGCTTTGATGCCAAGATGTCTACTCCGCACACCATAAACCTTTTTTTGCAGGAAGCTGAACCAGCACTGTGGTATGCAGCCATCACAGTACAGGTTCACACACCTTGCTCTTCCTTTACGCAGTTCCTTAGACCTACTTTTACCCACTTTGCTTTGTCTCCTGCTCTTCTTGCAAACCTGTGTGCCTGGATTTAAGTTTGCTTTGGCTCTGACATTATTTAACCAGATGGGAAGAAAGCAAACTTATGCTCTTGGCAATGAAATTGGTCCTTCACTCCTTGAAAACCTCATTCTACCACTTACCCAACACCCACCCTCAGCACAAGGTGCCAGCTCTGTAGCACAGACAGACCTGGCCAGCTCTGTGCCCACCACCCCATGCCCAGCCCTCTGGGCATGGCTTCCACATAAAGTCAGGTGGAAAACCAGGTATTGACAATTCTTTCTTATCAAAAGTTGCCCACATCCCAGTGTCAGCTTTAGGTAACATTAAAATAACAGTTCACCTAAAAGCATTAATTTCTAGATAAATTGTTGAAAAGAATTTTTGGTAAACCAAACACTCCTTTCAAACCAAATTATTAGGACTGTATAAAACCCATTTTTTTACTCTACTGTTCAGCATTTAGGTTAATCTCCTGTCTAGTTTTAACATCTCAGCAGTCATCTGCCTGCAAAAATGAACACTTTGCAGTCCTAATCAAAAAGCCTTGAAAGGCTCCAGAATTCCCAGGGGGTGACAGAGGTACAATGGATTTCTCCTTCACACAGCGACGAACTTTCTTAAATGTCCCCAGCTGCAGCCAAGACAGAAATCTGGCTCACACAGCACTGCCTTCAGTGCACTGAGCACATCAAAAATGAACCACTTTGGTGCCAGAGGTGGGAAATGTGTCATTATCTGGGATGGTTACAGAGAGAGGAAGGTCTCGCCCAGGCTGAGTTTCCAAAATACATACGGGAAATGGATTACTCGTGTCTCAAAGCTCACCATCCATTTCTAGAATCCTCCAGTGCTCAGACTGCTCTATCTGGATTTTGAGTTTTCCTTTCCCTCCTTGTCTCTACCACTCCCTTACTCACTGGGAAAGAGCAGAGATAACATTTCTCACGGGATTTAGCAAGACCATCTACATGATGCAAGGACCCAGCACCAGGATTTAACAGCCTGTAATTCAGGTTTACCAATCAGGACAGTGAAAATCGAAGGTTTGATTTGCAGAGGG
>VYXC01006019.1:3659781-3684681 GCA_013397175.1 Platysteira castanea | reverse complement strand
ACACAACCAAGAAACTTCCCCAAAGCCTCCCCCAAAACCCCCAAAAACAACAACAAAAAAAACCTTCCCAAAACTCAAAAAAACCCCAAACAAACCAACAACAAAACCAACCAACCAACCAAAGAAAACACCAAAAAAAAATCCCACAAACAAAAACCACAACAAAACACTAACTCTGGAACATTTACCAGCTGTCATATCAAGACGAAGAAAGTTGTTTCCATTCACTTAGGTCATTTTTTAATTAAAAAATAACTACTACAAAGCACTGGGAATCAAAGGTCAGATTCTGGCACCATTTAGCAAGTCAGGGACCTTTTAGTAGCAGAATCCCCACCACAGTAAAGTACCAAATACCAGACTCATCCTTTTCCTACCCAGAGGTTTTGACAGCACTGTGCTTTCCACAGCACACCTGAGACACTCAAGAAACACTGGACCTGCAGCACAGCAGCTGTGCAGGAATTCCTCAAAAGACATTTCCCACCTTCTTCCCCTCTGCAGAGGTGAGGCACACATCAGCCAAGGAAGCTTCCTTCACACGATGACCTCACCACTTCCACCAACAGGTTCAGCAAAGGCCACATCCCCATTCTCAGCCTGGTCACACCCATAGCCCTGGGGCTGGGTCAGCACAAGCTACATCAGCTGGAAGTTTGGATCAACATCCTTGTGATCTCTAGCTCAACATCAGCTTGAACCTTCCTAGGGAAATCAGTGTACTGCCAACCTGATCAGACAACTTTTCCCATGCACGAATTTTGCTCTTTAAATACTTCCAAAGTGTGAAGTTTTTGGATATCACAAAGAATACACATTTGCAGATCAGCTCCCTCATTTTAAGTGTAACAGAAGGTCAGGATAAAGTCAGGTCTAGATCCCTGCCCAGGTTTACTTATTCTGCTTTGACTCCCAGCAGTGCCTGTGAGGACCAGCAACCCCTCTCTGCATGTTCCTGGAGTACCTGCAACACTTCCTGCACCAGCCCCATGTCAGCTCTTCTTCCCAAGCAACCCAGACCTCTTTGCCAAACTGACACAGCTTACACCAACACTGCTATAGACAGTGTTCAGACACTGTTTATCAATGAATTCATACAGCTGCATTTAGACAAAACCCTAAGAGGATCCAGATCAGCTCTGTGCATGAGCTGCCTGAGCTGTCTGCTGAGTTCCACACCATGCTCCTGTCAGTAAATCTGAAATTTCCATGTATTTTTCTCCTAGTGGTCCCAGTGTAAATATGAAGAGCCTGAATTTATGAAACAATCAGATTTTTTTCTTGGCTCAGTTTTGAAAAGAAGGAAGAAAAATAACCAGAAGTCTCTCCCCACCTCACTCTTTTACTGTATTGATATTTTGTCTTGTTATCTCTAGAGCCTCAGTCACAAGGCTTGGTGGAATTGCTTCAGTCCATAATAATTACTTGTCCACATCATAAACCCATTATGGCACAATCTGTCATTACTGGCATATATTGTCATTATTGTCATTATCTGCTATCCTTGTTTGGCCAAGGCAGCAGCTGTGGTGGTCACACCTGTAGCACAGGGCAGTTGGGTTGGGCAGTTTAGATAACACAGCAAGGACCTGCACAAGGCACATCTTTAGACAGGAGAATTGTTCACTTTCTTTGAAAAAGAAGCAAATCAACAAAAATTTAAGAGGAGTGGTTATTTTATTGCCATATTTCCTGCAAGTCTTTTATGGATACAAACTATTTTTGTGTTGCAGAAAATCAAGGCGAAATTATGCTTGGATTGTATCTAATTAATTTTTCATACTAAAAACCTTCTTGTTGCCAGATGGCTGATACGTGGCCATTTAGGAACCAGAAGGTACCAGTCAGAAAACAGACAAAGCCCTGTGATTTGTTCACTGAGCCCCTTTTTTACCTATGGCCTGGCGAGACTGATTGTACTGTATACCTTTGAACAGGGAAGTCATTTAAGAGAAGCACAAATTTTTACAATTTTAGTGAATCTCCCTGGACTTCAGAATTATTCTTTCTCATTCAAAGCCATCACTCTCCAGTTTAAAATACAGGAGGAACAGAGTATTAACCTTAGAGTTATCTTTCACTATGTCAAAAGATCTTTTGCGTCACCATTATCATAATCTAACCTGGGGCCCTTGAGAAAGAAGCACCTGGAAACCAAGAGTCTGGGTCTGCTGTGGCTCCTTTTGTCACCTCCAAGGCACAGTTTGCTGGCAAAGGAAGAGCATCCCCACCAGGGCAGCTGAGCAAGGGACAGACAGTGCTGTCAAATCCAGCACAACCATAATCCAGTCCCAGGTTTGTCAATGCCTGCGCAGAGAGGAGCAAAGCCCCATCTCACAGGTGAAGTCTGGGCTTGCACCAACAGGGCAAAAGCATTTCTGTTCTGTGTGTGCCAGCTACCTGCTGGCTAACATTTGACAGAATGTCACACAGAAAGGAAAAACTGCTCCTTAATTATAGTCCTTCTGTTGTTCAACTCAGGGGTTTTATTAAAAGGGAAAAATCATAGAGAGCAGCTAATCAGCTGCTCTTAACAAATGAAGGTCTGGAGATTGATTTTTCAAGTGATTAGTGGTGCAAACACACATTTTCACAACTCAAAATCTTTGCATTTTTATCCAACAGCTATTTTCATTAACCAAGGAAGGATCAAAGAGGGACAGTTAACAGCCAACATCAGCCTCAAATACTAATGGCTTTATTACCACAGCACACAGATTTAAGAACTCGTATTGCAGCTCTGTTCCCATAGCCCCAGGAGCTCCACAGGTGCAGCTTACTTAGAAGCAAAAGCTGTTGCTGTACCTTTGCACATATGAGTCTTTCACAAGACATCATTTGCTGGACAAAACTCCTTCCAGCCCAAGCCATTCCCTGTCTCCAGCAGCATTTAGCACCATTGCCCCTCTGCTCGAGTTAGAAGCTCTGACAGCAGCTGCCAGCAGCCCGTGGGCTGAAATGGGAGTGGGAATGGCTCAGAGACAGATGATCCACCCTGGAAGGAGCTAACAATGAGCAGGGTGGCACCAGACAGATCAGGCAGCCTCTGAGCTTGCCGTGCTCCTTCCCACCTGTGCTGGTCCCGCGAGGTGTCCAGCACTCACAGCTGACTCTTGCTGGGATTGGGAGCAGTGAGTGCCCAGCACTCACCACATACATCTCCAGGTAAACACAAGCCACAGAAACTGCACTCAGAAAACCTGCTATATAGATTAATAACTAGATTTAATTTAAACCTCCAGAAAGAACAGTTTTAATAAAATCATCATTTGTCTACCACTCACTGCCTAATTTTATGCAGGTGTAAGTCAGGGAGGGTTCACCAGTTCCTCTTGAAGGGAAACCCACTGCTTAATGTAGGGGTCTCACAAAATACCGCGTACCCCAGCCTTCACTTCCCAGCCTATGGCACTTGCAGCAGAAGCAAGCACTGGAAACAGCCGTGGGACAGTCTGCTGGACCCCAGGTGACACCAGACATTGCTGCAATGCATCCAGTCAGGGATGTTCCTCCTCTCCCGTATGTAGCTTAAAAACCATAATGTATAAATGAATACATGCAGGACCTAAATGTTGATACCTCATGCTTACACATGCTCAGAGACAATCTCGCTGCAGTTCTCAGTAGAGTTAATTCGTGCACTGTGGGCCCATGGTGTTATCAAGATATGAGAAGGAATGCATTACATAAATATATACTCATCACAGGGAGGAGAACAGCCAAGACCAGTTTTCAGTTTTGCTTCTGCACTCAGACATGCTTTGTAGATATTTTCCTTCAGCAAATTACTCAATCCATCACAATTAAAGTAACACAATATAATCTTTTCTTTGATTTAATTGCTCCCCTTCTGCCAAATATTCAAGTTCAAAATACATTCAAAGCAATATTTAAAATAGGAAGATTATTTTCAAAATTAGCACAAATCTCCTAATGGGTTCAGAATCACATGCTGGGAGTCTTGCAATGCACTGGGTTTTGGTACTTCATTTTAAATTATTTCCAAGGTATGACAGCATGAATCTCAGTTATTTCCCAAGGAACTCTAATGGACTTGGGTATTCAAATCCCTCAGAAGATCAACCTTCTTTCCCATGTGCTGCTGCAAACCTTCTCTTTCCCCCATATATTTGGGGCAGAGCTGCTCCTCTTGGATCCAGGACAGTGCCCACGGCCCACGGGAGGACCAAGCCCTGCGTCCTCACAAGGCACCAACCCACAGCATCTGCATCTCAGATACTCACACAGGTCAGGAGCAAAGCTGGGGCGAAGGTCACAGATGAGGTCAGAATGAGAGATGCACAGAAAGGCACCAAGGAGAAACTCAGACAATGTCCATGGCTTTGGAAAAGACACTCAGGGAGAGGCAAGGACCAGCTACTAAACCAGGCCACGTTGCCTCAACAACTCTGCTTGGGCAGATGTGACCTGACAACTTAAAAGCTTTCACTAATAGTCCCATAAGCTTGCCCCAGGTAAAGCACATGTACATGCAGATATGTTTGTTGGACAACAAACTAGAGCTGTGCTCAGAGCTCTGCCCCTCTCCTGTAACCACAAGGCAAGTGGAGAAGAGCAATTCAACATCACCACGATTAATTAATGCAGTCTCTTCTGTCCTTTCCCCCTGACTTCCATCTACTGACTTTGTTTTCCACTCCTTTCCCTTGCTGTACCTGCTGAATGTTGGGATTTCATGTCCAGGCTCCACTATGAAGAACTGCCAGTGCAGAAGCTTCTTAAGCAAAGAACTGGGGAGTTGTCAGGCTGCTGGGCCAGCTTCAAACAGGGGCTGCAGCTCCCGGTCAGTGACGCCAGCCCCAGGCTCGGTCCTGCCGGGGGAGCTGACGGAGCGGCTCACCCCGGCCTGCGAGCCCCAGGCTGCGGCCTGCCCCAGCCCCTGAGGGCGCCTGCTCCGTGCCCGCCTGGGCCGCAGGAGCTCCGTCCCACAGCAGCCACCGCGCAGAAATCAAACCCTTCGTTTCTACGTTCGGCTGCGAACCACTGCAGCGAGGCACCCACGAGGGGAAGGAGAATTACAGGTAGAACTATAGCCCCCAGCTGTCTGTGGAGTTGCTTATATTAAAAACAAACAAACAATCAAACAAAAACCAAACAAAACCTTAAAAAACAAACAAACATTAAAATCCACCTCTGTTACGACCTGGATTTTAGAGCTAAAATTCCCTGTAGGCTTTCACCGGCTTGGTCACAGCCGGGGCTGTGCCGAGGCACCTGAGCTTTGCGAGCAGCACAGGCTGCTGGTGCCATCTGCCGTTCCGGCAGCCACAGGCACTGCAGGAACAGCAGCACCGAAGATAAAGACTTGACTAGTTCATGTCTGGCATAAATGAAAATCCTTCAGCTGTCTGAGGGTCTCCTGTGGTAGTTTAGGGGTAGATGAGATTTTAGGCAAAATTTATTTACATGGGAAATATCACAAGCAAATCCTTGCTGACACAGCCCTTGATGCTGCATGAAATTAGACACAATGCCCTTCTAGAAGCAAAGAATGGCATAGAAACAGAGACAGACACTTACTTTTAGGGTCGTTACCTTTAGCTTTAGCTTAGTTAATTGCTTTTAGCTCCTCAGCCAGGAGTTTTAACTCCTGCAGCTCAAAAATCCAGAAGTCCCAAAGAGAAGAGCACCATGCTCTTTTCCTAAAAACTATCTCCTACTTAGGACAAACAAAACCATCCCAATATATAAAACTAGAGAGAAACCCAGTCTGCTCTGATCCAGCTCCTCCACTGAAGGCACTTGCAGAGGCTCACAGTCCCCATCTGGAAAACTGTCTTTCCAAGATGCCCAGTTTGCACCCTGACCTGACACACACAGCAGGTCCCAAGAGAGTCGTGTGAGTTTCACATGGGAGGATAGTATTTTGCTGGCCCCAACTGAGCTGCTCTGTATGAGAATCATTTTCACTGCCCTCACAGAGAGCTATTTATACTGACAATTGGGCTCTGCCTTAAGCACTTAAGCCTGCTGTCTAGCCAGAAAACGAGCTTCCCACCAACTTCCATGCCTCTTCCTACACCTACCAATCCCTAAATGCTGATAAAAGGTGCTGTGCCATACACACGAGTCAGGAGGAATATTTTTGCCAGAGCACAGGCAGTATAACTTTTAAATGTCCCTCTTTATGGGCACTAAAACCTGCAAACTTGAGGGCCAGAGGTGCTTGTGTGTCCATCAAGAGAGCTGCAGCTGTTGGGATGGCATCCTGAGCACGCAGAGGGAGCTCCTGCCAGAGCTAAAAACAGCGAGCGCGGGCGGCGCGAGCGAAGTGCCGGAGATCCACGCTCTGCACATGTCCTGGCCATCCCTGGCTCAGGCGGCCCAGGGGGAAAGTCTCTGCTTGGAGCCATTTTCTCTGCCTCAATAATTTAACTCCATCTCCTAAGCACCAAGGGGAAAACCCAACTGTAGGAATCACTATCATGAGGGGATATGGAATGAGAGATTACGATGAGTGCAGTCCTGTCTGCTTTAATGAGTAGAAAATGAGTAGGGAAAGGGCAGGAAAAAATTTCTCTCTGGAAATATCTTGGCTACAAAACCTAGACCCACATCCACAGGGGAAACTCACATAAAACTGACGTATTTTGCAGAGATGTATCTTGATGTAGGCTGCAGAGGACCCAGCTGGGGGGCACATCAGTACAGTCTCTATAGATATCAGGGCAAGTGTCCTACCCAGGGCTGGCAAGCATCCAGCAATGGTCACCACTCCTCAAACTGCCTATAGACAAGTCTGTATAGCCCAGACTGGCACAGGTTTAAATTACAGTGGAAAATACATTAGATAGGTCAAAATACTTGAAATTAAACCCCAGGGAATGCTGCCAGAAAGCAGCACTAAGAGAGCTGTAAGAGCACCCAATAAAGCAGTGCCTTGAGGCAGCATCCAGTAATGTCTTTATTGCAACACTCTGAGAGAACTTCAATCTCAGCCTAGCCAGTCTCCCAGGTAAAATATTGTTCCTGGGATTCAGTATGTGGAGAGCAAGCAGGCAGCTCTGCTAAGTTGCTCTCAGAAGTAAATACTGACAGATGACTGAGGGTATCTGCCAGCAATGCCACTTCTGTTAGGTAGTAACAAAGTTCTGAACTGCTCATGCTCATCTGCAGCCCTTTTCTACCACGCTTGCTCAATCCCCTTGCAGTCTACAAATATGCACCAGCATAATTTAGAAGAGTATTTGGCTAATGTGATCAGAAATAATCTGAATTTACAAGATGCCCATGATAAGTACTTAGGCTAAAACTACTGATCTATTTGGCTCACTGAGAACATCAGATCCTAAATGGAACAACAATGTCAGGAGAAAGGTTAAATGTGTCCCTGTTGTCCAAGCACAGCCCTCACATAAACCTGCACTGCTCCTCTGAAGCCAGAGGAACCGCACCAACACAAATTTGGGGTTGGAGCAGTGTACTACTAAAGGTGAAGGCAGCCCAGCCACTGCTGGTCTCAGACTTGGTTCAGTTTAATCAGTCAGACTTGGCTGAGTCTACCGGTGAGTCCAGTTTCAGACAGGTTTGACTAAGTGTAACCTACCAAACTTGGCAGAGTCTACCAGAGTTTACCACCCACGTGGAGTACCCAGTGTGGGAAGACAGGAGGAGAGGCTTGGAGAGGCTTCCAGGACACACTCACAGCCCCTCCACCGCCTTGGGACATCAGGCAGGCTGTGACATCCTCTGGCAATGACACCTCCATGGGACTGAAACCTCCCAGCATCTCTCCTTTGCTCACAAAGGGTAAGGTCCAACTCACAATCGCATTCTCTGCCTTTGTCTGAGGCTCTCCTGGAGGAAGAGCCCTGGCTGTCCCCAGCAATGGGCACCCCCACCCTCATACAGCTGCGCAGGCGGGCGCAGGAGCTGTCCCGGCACACCCCTGCTCAGCATCCTCCCTTCCAGCAACCAGCCTCAACCAGCCTGTGACTGCCACAGGTAACCCTGGGAACTCTTTGGGAGACACCTGCTGGGGCCTGCCAACCTACCTGCAGCTTCTCTCTCCCAAAATTCATAGCACTGCCAAGCTCCCTCCCCATCCCAAGCTCCCTTGTGACATAAACACCAGCTTATGCTCAGCTTCTTCACACAAGAGTGGGAAGATGTGCTGGGTTTCCTCAGGAAGTGAGAAGTTTCTGCCTGAACTGTGAATACGACAATCAGAATTAACTCAATCTTTACTGTCAAAACTACCTCAGACACCAACTTGCCACAGAAGATACCCAGCTTCTCCACAGGACAGATCCCTTCATCTTCACAACAAGATTTTTGTTACCTGCAATCCTCATTCAGAAATCTCTCTGGGGAAAAAAAAAAAAAAATTAAAAAGTCCCTAATCATCTCCCTCAGAATCCGATGTATAAATTGAAATGTCACTTCAGGGGCCCTTGACAAAGCACTTCAGGAAGAAGGGCCCCAGCATTTGTGGCCTGTGCACCTGCTGCTTTTCCATTTTGGGAAGGGTTTAAGATGGCTGGAATAGTCAGTCTCTTCCCACCACCCCTGCATTCAAAAAGCGTCAAAAGTTCATCTGGGAATTACGCCCCCAAGAGGTGATAACAGTTTAAATTGGTCGGGCTGGATTGTCTAGGGAGGGGATCCCAGTATATCCCATTGATTTGTGGCAGAATTCCTTGTCCAGAGGAAAGGGAGAGCATCCCTACACCATAGTCTGTGCTGGAGGGCAGTATCCACGCCATCCTTGAGCCCAAATGGTGGTGATACGATTTGCAGTGACACAAAAAATGTAGCAACAGCCATTAATAACAGTGCTGGGAGAGATGCTTTAGCCATAAGTAATTTATACCTTTTCACACAGCTTCTGGGTCTCAGTATGAATGAAGCAGGAAGGCAACTGGAAAAATTTAAGAGCTTGTGCTTGCAGGAAAGTAAACTAGGAATCTGGGGAATCCCACAAAAGGTACCTAATTATTCAGTACCTCACACGGCTGGGCAGGGTTCTGCAAAGCAGCTGGGTTATTTATGGCCACAGAACTGCTGAAGGCTGACCAAGCCAGGCCGGAGCATTTTAACCCCAGCCATGGAAGGGCACTGCTATGGTGGCAGACAGGAAACAATTTGTTCATAGACCCTTGCAGAGCAGCTTTGCTCAGGGATCCTGCCCTTTGTGCATCCACACAAAGCAGTTCCTCCTAGGGTTTGGGAGCACAGGAGTCCCCACTGCCCCTGCTGCAGTTACTCTGGCACAGACACAACCCTCCACCTCAGAAATGCCCTCGCTGCTGCTCCCTCCCCACGACACCTCACTGAATAGTGCACCTTGTGTGAAATTTAAGAGTATAATGGCACTGCACCTCTGCCATCATCAGGACATCACTTCAGCTCCCACGAGCTTTACACAGCTCTTTACCAAGTCTGGAGGGTTACACGAGGCTGCTTAAGCCAGCTAGACATATGCTGGCTCCACCAAGATACCTCCCTGCATTCCTCAGCATCTGGGAAGAAGCTCAGGTTTTCTTTATATCCCAAGTGAATAGGAAATTCTTTACATTCCAGATCTGTATAAGAGACTCCTGCTTCTAATGAAGGTTTTCTGTACTTTTCTTTCAATATAGAGAGCCACCATCGACCTGAGCTGGCATCTTTCCAGCACTCAGGGCTATTAGCATTTCAAATTATAAGCAATTACGGATCTGGCCACCGTTGTATCTCACAACACTGGACCTGTTTTGTTCCAGCTAATCGTGCCACTCTGTTAACTTTCAAAGAGGCTGGAGGGAATAAATTGCTGCAGTTTATTCCCATACAGCTGACATTCCCGCCATGCCATCACTCACAAGCAGGGATCTGAACATTAGAAATGTAACCCACCACCCCAGACAGCCTCTAGACCTCAGAGGGGAGCTGCTGGAGAGGAGACTTTCCACTTCAAGACTGAGCACTGACACAAACTGCTGGCAGCAAGAGCCCCAAAACCAAGCTGAAGGCTTAGAGAGGTAAGCAACACTTTAATTTCTATCCCATTAATCATGTTCTCAGGATGTGTGAAGGCTTTTCAGAGGTGGGGAAAAGAGGCAGGGATATGCTTTTCCTTTTCAGAGAGCAGCATTCCCCTTGCTGGCACACTGAGCTCTGCTCTTACCTTTAGGCTCGTCAAGGGTGGTCATTTGAGCACCCTGGCAAACCAGGAGCTCCAAACTCACAGCATCCTTGGCTCAGTCCTGCTGCCTCATGAGCATCTCTTACCCTTGCACCCAGGGAGCCCAGGAAGATTGTGCTTTCCAAAGCACAGCCAGGGCATCCCAGCTCCACAGCACGGGTACCAGGGGTGAAGCCATGGTGAGCTTTGCCCCCCAGAATGTCTCACTTCATTCATGAGGCACTCTGCAAGCAGCCAGTCCACCAGTGCTTCATGTAGCGTCCTGGGCTGAGAGAAGCTGAAATGGTCCCCAACTCACTCAGCTGTGATGTGGGCTGGGTTGTACAGCAGAGCATCCACTGGGCTCCAAAGCCTCCTCCTAAACATGGTTCGTAGGCAGGGGAAAGAGAAAAGAGATACAGGTGCTGCAGGGAAGAAAGTGGCCAGAAAATATAATACAACTTCTCAGTGAATGTCTTTTCACAGCGCTGAGAACTGTAGGTAATGCAGGTAACCAGAAGCACAGCAGTGGGGTTTGGGTTTAGTCTTTCACCCTGGGCTCCACCTTGCAGCAGCACGGGCTGCTCCAATTCTCCAGCAGCACATCATTTACAGCCACAGAAGTTCACTGTCCAGCACTGTGCTACCAGAACACATCACTGGCTATTCCTGTGCAGCAGCCAAGGAGAGAGGAGAGCCTGCCTGTGCCTCTGCAACAGGGCAGCAGCAGAGGGTGACCTCAGGCGATGGGCAGAGCTGGGCAGTGCCCTCCTCTCCTGCCCCAGCAGAGCAGGAGCCACAGCCAGGCCCTAAGGCACAATGAACACTTGGCCCATCATCTGTAGGCTTAATCCAGAGGGTTTTGAGAACGGCCAAGTGTGGATGGGAGTGTGGAGCCTCCCAGCTCCAAAGGACAAAACAGTGGAGGATCAGGTATTTCCTCAGCAGACGAGGGAGTGAGGCAAACCTGAGGGCAGGACCTGCCTCTTGAAAGGAACTTCATTCCCTTTGTTGCCTGAGTTTCTTCTCTTTCATGTTTTGCTTTTCAGTTGCATTAATTAGTAGGTTTTGGTATCCAAGAGCTTTGTCAATAACGTTATTATCTCCTAGAGAAATTCCTCGCTGTTGTTGCAAAAAGTAGCAAGAAAAATGAGTGTTGTGTCTTCACTGCCTGGGAACGGAACTTTGTCCACTTACCACAAATATTATTAACAAGAACTGTAACTCATGTCTACCTCTGCTGCTAATTTAACCTATAACATTTTAAATGTGTTCTCTGACCCACTCTCCAAGCAGAAGCAAACTTTTTATTTTTGGCAGGGCAGGCAGGCAGACACAAAGCCCTGGCTCTCCTGTGCCTCGCAGTGCACGCGTGCCTTTCTATTGCCATTTCCTAACTTCCAAAGGTTGCAGAGGGCAGGGAACTGCCCCTTGCTGGGTGCCAGGGCTGCTGTAGGCTCTGGCTGCAGCACAAGCTGGAGTTCAAAGCCACCCTGTCATGGCTGTACTTGTGACAACTTTCCAGTGCTGCTGGGTACACATTAAATTAAGCATTTTTGGTTTTGAGAGACTTTCCAACAAATACGCAATATCAATTGCTTGTGGGACACTTGAGCTGAAGTTTGGCACATGTGCTACCTCTGCCACTCTCTAGTAGACAGAAAATTAGAGCCCAGCTGTATTTTTAGGGGTTTTCTACCCAGGAAGTTTGTCTTAGCTGCCAAAAATAAGGTAATCCAAGCACCCACTGAGATCACTGCTTAGATGTGCTCTTGGCAATTGGCATAATGTCTAGTAAATCAACTTTTCACTGTAGAACACCTTTTCACAAGAGGGGAACACAGGGAGTATGGCCAGAAAACCTTTTCACCAGCTGCAAACAGAAACAGGTACATGCTAGCAATGCAGTGGATTACAGGGTGAGAGAAATAGCTGTCATGCCTCACTTTTCTGAGGAAATGGCAGTAAAATCTAAGAGTTTGGGCACTGCACATCTATGGCTACAAAGCTACAGCTCTGATTTATAATGAGTCAAGTGCAAGCTAAAATCAGGCCTGGCTTCCTAATGGCCTTTGGGTGGAAATGAACATATTTGCTTCAGTGATGCACTTGGGTTTCTCGACAGGCCCAGAGTTTTGTGTGACACCAGCTGCTTCCATATCAAATGCTGTCCACAGAGTTAAAATTAGCCTGATCCTATTTCTGGGGGGGTTGGCTGTGCAGCCACTGCCCGTTGGCACATGGCTGTGAACAATCCCTGCTTGGCACCAGCCGGGCACAAGGGGGTCCGTGGCAGCCCAAATGCCGTGGCATTCACTGAAACCAACCTTTCCTCCTCCTTGGACACGGGGTATGGCACATGGCACTGTCACAGGAGGCATTTGGGAGAGCTGGGGTGGTACAGTCTTGATGCTTGCTGGGCACAGACAATAACCATTAGAACTTATTTTTCATTCAAGAAACATCTATGCAAGTTATTTAATTTTATGCAATGCTTTCTGCCAGCTCGATTTTCTGCAAAATGGCTTGGGGTTTGTAAATTTATTTCCCTATAAAAAGCTTCCTTTGACTGTACAGTGACAGGTTAATTTAGGCAATTTGAACGATGATGGTTTGGGGAATTGGCACCTTTAACTCCTTCACAGTCTACACCTTAGTTCTACACACAGGCTTCCAAACAACAGTGCTTAGCAATATTCTGATTATTTGCAGTTTTTAAATGCATGATTTATGCTCTGTGTAAAAGCTTCCAGACAGGAATAATTTCTTTACCACATCTTACAGTGCAACAGGTAGGTCCCTACTTTGAGTTTTGTGGTGAAACTGCAGCACATACAACGGGCTGATGGTGGTCTGACCACTGCTTTTCTTCCTGACTGATATGGTGCATTCTGGCTCCCAGCAGTTTTGGACAATTACCATGAGCCCTGCTGTTAAATCAGAGCTCTCAGTGTAGACTCAAACTCCTGCATAACCACAAATTCCCTTTTAGATGATGAAGCTGCCCCAGCTTCTCTGGTGAAGAAATCAGGGACAGGACTTGAACCACACGTAGGACTGAGAACAAGTATTTAAGAGCCCCCAGCTCTGCCCCATGGCACAGTAGCCCTCCAGCCTCTGCAAGGCCCATGCAAGGGAAAAATGATGGCAAATGCCCTCCTTGTGTTGCCATCACTGCAACAGCTGCACCCCCTTCTCCCTCTCTGCCACCCTCACACCGCAGCACTAACAGCCTGCTCTAACATCATTTGAAAGGTACTTGAGATAACTGTGCTGCTCAGGTGGCAGCAGAGGGAAGAGCTTTGTCCCAGCTTGGGCAGGAGCTGGCCAGAGACCCCATCTTTTGGATGCTCTCCTCCCCACTCCCAGGCTGCCCAGCCCACAGCCCTGCACATGTGGCATGGAGGGAGCCAGGTTTACACATCTCTGAAGCTCAGCAGTTTCTCTTCGGGTTCACATGCTCACCACAAACCCCCTCAGAGCCTGGGGCAACCCCAGCACTGGTGTGTGCCTCTAGGAAGGCACATCTGGCCAGTTCCTTGCACCACCACCATGGGGACACGGGCCCAGCCCTCTCAGCAGCCAGACAGATATTTCTCTGACCAGTGAGCTAAAAACATCTCCTGGCATGTCAGGGAAACCAGAGACAAGGGAGCTTTAAATAGCACACCCCACAGCAAACAGACTCCAGGGGGATCCTGGGCTCCTGTTTAATTGTGCATGATCAGATCTCACCCACTGACTCCGCTTCACTCGTGGAAGTGCTGGCACTGCTCGTCTCAGGTGGTGAGCAGTGCAGATGGAGCTGAACCAGGACAAGATCTTTAGGCCAGAATTCACTGAGGGCACAGAAGTGAGGTGATGGGTAACTGGAGGATTATGTGTTGTTGTTCCCAGGCACAGCTCCCCTGCCTGGGGCACAGGCTGGGAGGAGCTCCCATGGAGCACGACTGTCGCTCACCTGCCCTTCACTGCAGCCTCCCGCAGCGTGCAGCAGCAGCATGAGCAGCTCAGGGGCCTCATGTGCACTGGGACAAGAGAGCTGGCATTCCAGTGGGCTCAGGAGCTTTGGTTCATCTCTGGATCTGCCAGCTTTGATGATTTCAGGTTTAGATGGCAGAAACATCAGACCACCAGTCAGTAACCACTTGAGGCACACCTGTGTGACAGGAGATGACAGAAGCTACAGCAGGCACCTGCTGCTTTGCATAGCACTTTGGAGAAAAATGTTATGCAGGCTCTGCAAAACCTACCCCAGATTCCTATTTTTTTCTGAGTGCAACGTAGCTACTGCTGTCAGTCTAAAAACATCCCATTTGAATGTGTTCCCATCTGAGGAGATACTTTCCTTTTATTCCTATGCAAATGAAATCAGCTCAGTAAAATCATGAGGTTTGGGGACAGAAAAGACTCTTTCTCCATTTTGGTAATTACTAGTACAGCAAAGATATCCTGTGCTACAGGATGCTGTAGCAGTTGCAGTTCCTGCAGTGTTCACAAAAATTCCTTGTTCCTGAGGGAGGGGCACACGTGACAGGTGTGGTCTGGGGCCAGTGGAGATCAGAACTCGCTTCCTTCTGTGGAAAATGCAAACGTAAGGGTACAGCCATGGCAGCAGAGTCATCCTTGGAGCTCTAGATAGCAAAGCCATGAGTCACACACAGCTACATGCGCTGATCACACAATTCCCATCTCCTAAGCCTGCTGGAATGAGAGCCACCTCCTTGGAAGGTGGGCCCCACATGGAGACGGGGCTGGACAGGCTGCTCGCCCTCGTCTTTGGCCCTGTTAACTTAATCCTCCCTGTGACGTGCAGCAGAGTCATCACTGGGCCACGGTGGGGAGGCCAATTCGCTCACTGGCTGGACAGTGCACGGCATATTTTATACCTTAAAAAAAATGATCGTGAGTTTTTGTCTTATGGCTGAGGCTCTGCTTCATTATTACCTGCAGGCATCCATGTGGGAATGGCAATAACACCCTCCAGCAGTCTGCAGTGAAAGGGAGAGCTGGGATGGGATTCATCCCCGCCTCAGGCACAGCCGGGGGTGGCTCCCGGCACTGTGCGGCTGCCAGCAGGGAACGGGGGCTCGATGGCTCAGAGCTGTACCTGAGCAGTGCAGCCCAGCTCAGCATTAACACAGAGTCCTTAGGAAGCAGGAATCCTGGGGACTGTGAGACTCTGGGTGTTGCCTCACAGCTTTCAGGAAAGAATTTAGTCTAGCTAGTTTCAGCATCCTAGCTGCAGAAACAGCATTTACAGGTTCTTGAAACAACATTTTTTCCATGGCACTGAACGGTCCTTAGGATTCTCATAAGGGACCCTCAACAGCCACCAAACACAGCCTCTGGGATGTGCCTGTGCCATGGGAATGCCAAAGTTACAGCACAGAGCAGCAGAAAGGTGCCACAGGATGCCCGGGGATTCCCCAAATGCTGTTGCCTTTACTCACACCTGCACATACTCTGCAGGTCACAGCCATGGGCACCAGAGCCTTCATGTCCTGCACATCCCAGGGCCTGCAGGCTTCACATGTCAGGCAGTCTGGGCCCAAAGTCCTTCTACATCTCTGTAATGCTCTCGCATGCAAAGAAGTCGGCAGGGTTGGAGTTTTTTATAGGGAAGAAAGGAAGGAAATTACCAGGATTTCTGTTTGATGTGAATATACTTTAACAAGTATGGAGCCTCATGATTTCAAGTGGAAGCTTAGCATCTCTTAAAATAAGCTCTAGCCATCTTTTAATGTCGGTGCTTAAAAGAGGATTTAGTCACTTGGTTCTAGGAACTCCAGTTTGACTCAAGTGTCCAATATCTGTCGGCAGTTCGGCTGTTATCCAAATAAGGGGAGGGAAAGCCAGGATTTTCCAGCTCTGAGAAACAGCTGTGCTCAGAAGAGGCATGTAGTATGAGGGATATAATTAATTCCCCCTCTGCCGTGGTGTGTGAGCCGCTCCCAGGCGCTGGGTGAAGGGCCTGTCCCTCCCAGCGTGTCCCACGGGGTGCTGGGACCACGGGGAGCCTCTCGCTAGGCGGCCCCCGAGCCCCGCCAGGGCCTCTGCTCTCCCCCCAGGGACCTCCCAGGCAACCAAAAGGGGATTTGAAGGGACAGATACTGAGGCCCCATCTCTTCACACTGCGCCTGGAGTGGGACACGTGCTTACGAGCAGAAGCACCGACAGCCCACAGGCTTCATGGCCACGTGAGCCACACACAGGGCGTGTTTGTTCACCTCTCATCAGGGATGTGCCTTAAATAGTACCAAAATTAAGCTTTCTACTGTTCTCTTTCCTAAATTAAGGCTACTGTTGCTCAAATGCCATTACATTCTGAGTGCCATGCTCTTTTCTTTGTGCTCTGTAAAACGGACAGACCCAGCTTAAACTTATCAAAGACTTTGAAGCATGAAACACAGTACACTCATTTCAGCAGCCCTGCTGGTCTCCATGCTTGACAGTCTTTGCTAATTCCAGAGGGAGCCTGTCCTTCAGAACCAGCACACCTTTCTGCCCTTCCCAAACGTGTATGGAAATGCACCCAGGAGTGCCAGACACAACTTTTGAGAGGCAAATCTCCAACCTGCTTCATGGGAGGCATTAAAAGCTGAATTCACAGAAAATGAGCCTCTAAAATTGTGCTCTTCAGTGTTACCTGTTCTGAAAATATGCCA
The DNA here is from genome assembly GCA_013397175.1 of Platysteira castanea. Lineage (NCBI taxonomy): Eukaryota > Metazoa > Chordata > Aves > Passeriformes > Platysteira > Platysteira castanea. Next base: position 3,667,887 of record VYXC01006019.1, on the reverse strand, counting down.
AAAATAAAAAAGGTCTTTGAAACACTCAGCTGCATTTCTACCATTTAGAAAGACTCTCAGCAAGCTTCACATCCAAGTAGGATTCAGCAGTTTCTGTGAATACCTTATCAATGGCTACAATAACCTCTTGCAGCTGTTTGATTATTTTCAGAATATCCCAGCTGATGCAAACCAGGTCCTCTCCCCACATGAAAAGCAGTCATTTTAAGAAATAGTCCCACAAATAACAAATTTCTCTGCAAGCCATCTGATCTTCTCAGGGTCCTTAGAGTTTAGGAAGAGAAGCAAAAAAAAAAATCATTCTTCTCTCACTTCCTACAGAAGTCTCATTATTCACACCCCAGGAGCAACAGAGGAGCCACTTTCTCATCACGCATTCACGCCACTGAGGAACTCACAACTAGAAAGCTCACTACTGAAGCAGTGACAATTTCCCTGTTTAGCCATATGGCACAGAAGAATTACAACTTCAGACAGAGCTTTCTCCAGCATGCTGCCACTGGGTTCTTTGCAGACCTATGCTCATATCTCCGTTAAGCCCTACAGAGTAGCGCCACAAGATACCCAAGTGTCTAGCACACACTCCCAAAGCTTGCACACCTCTATGAAAATGAGTAGCACCATCATGTACATGCAGATGGCTTGCTAAATGGATCATTTTCAAAGTGATTGAGAGTTGTTATCCTGTATCTATTCAAGTCTGGTTTTAAAATAAAAGACAAGCTGGTACGTTAATGTGATGTTGCAGTCTAGCTCTGCCTCACCTCTAAGTGTAAATTTTTAAATGTACCCCTCTACACACACTCTTTGCAATGAAGTGTATTTCAGGTCCAGCAGATGCTCGTCTTTTTCCTAAAACAGATTTAATGTGTTTTCCGTGATCTAAACACCTGGCAAAAGGGCTCTGTGCAGATTTAATACTTTCCTAGCCCTGTGTTAAATTTGTCCTAGTGTTGCATATAGCATAATTCTGCAGCCATGTCAACTATTCAGGTAATGCCAGAATGTCGTCATTACGGTTTGTGTCGACAGCGTGATCTGTATGTACCTTGTAATCATTCTGGTGTTGGGTTGCAAAGGTCCTTGGACTCTTCATTTGGCTGAGTCTAATTCTGTCCACTTCACAAAGATCTAGAGTTACACTAAGTAAAGGTTGACATTTACATGAGACACTAGGACTGCTAGAATGACTCACCAAGGTAAAACCTTGGCTAGATAATCTTTCAAGGGCGTAAATTTTAGGGTGATGACTTTTCAGAGACTCGTAAAATCACAGAATGGTTAGAGTTGGAAGGGATTTTAAAGACCATCTCGTTACAATTCCCTTGTCATGGGCAGGGACAGCTTCCACTATCCCAAGTTGCTCCAAGCCCCATCCAGACTGGCCTTGAACACTTCCACGGATGGGGCAGCCACAGCTTCTCTGGGCAGCCTGTGCCAGGGCCTCAGCACCCTCACAGGGAACAAGGTCTGCTGAGCTGCTGAAGAAAACCTCTCTGCTTAGCAAGGCAAACACAGACAGAGGAGCAAGTCACACACTGAGCTCAGCAGGATGTGGGATCAGGGTCTCAGAAGTCTGAGAACTGATGGTTACAGAAGCCTGGAGCATCACTCATAAAGAAAAGGAGATGCGTCAGAGAGAGAACAGATACCTCAGAGTGACCTTCCAGTGTTTTCTTGGAAGCTGAATGACCTCCTCTCATTTTTACTGTTGAGTTGGACAGTCACACACACAGGACAGCTTTGCCCTCCTGCAGAACCCCACTATTTCAACCACGTGAAACCAATTAGTAGTAGCAGGGCTAGTCAGCATTGCAGCCAATGCCTAAATGCTCTCAGGACATTTACTCTCCCAAATACACTCCGCCCTTTAAAGCAGCACCAGCCATCACGTTCAGCAGGCTTGAAAGTCTCCTAGTTTACTAAATATCCTAAGCCCTAAAGTCATTAGGTCTCAATCAAAACCAGGAAATTCAGACTAAAGCAGTGACTGTCCCAGCACTGAAGTTTATAAGCTTTTATCCATTCCCATGAACTCTCCTTTACCCAAATCCAATATTAACAGGGAGAGCATCCAACACACTCACGAGAAGCAAACTGTGAAATAGAGGGACCACACAAGAGGAGGTGGGAACAGAGCATATAACATGAACCATGAGTGTGAAGGATATTTGTCCACAAACAGAGGTGCTGCCAGCAATGTGGATTTCAAGGATGACCTCTGCTTTAAGCAGTAGACACCTAGAGCAGCCAAGAACAAACAGAATTCCCACTGCTTCACTCAGCTGAACTCACAGGATCTGCTCTGATGAGAGATTATCCTGGCCTTTCTCAAGCACTGGCAGCTGCAGCAGCCCACGTAGAGCTGCTTGTATTTACTGTGGGAACACTGACTGCCTGGTGTGTCACAGGGCATCAGGCCAGGCACACTTGCAACCCTGACAGCCACCATCCCTTGGCCATGGTCTCTGCCACGTCAGGGGGTCTTAGCAGCAATCATCGCATTGAGGAACTAATGTCATGCAACTGAGTAACTGTCTTGAGCACAAATTCATAAGCTGGTGCTATTCCTGCTTAGTGCTAAAGTTCAGTGCCTCTTTCATCATACTGGAAACTTGTCAGGAGCTGTTCTTATTCAGTTCAGTAGAGCAACCTCTCTCCAAGGTCTTGCTCCTCACTCCAGATACAGTGTCCAGTGCCTCCTGCAGCACCTCACTGTGCTGTGGTCCTAAACCACAGATGGCCACAGTCCCCTCTGACCACTGCACAGGGGAACCTCTGTGCCATCTGTTTCTGTGCATGTCTCGTGTGATTCCAGGCTGATCATGGACTTGGAAACAGGGTGGAACATGAAGAGTGGTGGTAGTTCTAAGGATAATGAAGTCTTTTATTGTGCAAGAAAAGAAGGGGCAATAGTCTTCCAATGCAGTTTTGTTAATGCTGTCTCAGGTGCATGGGACAGTCTTTAAAGCAGATATGTTAGTTCAGGAGCTCCTTTCATAATCTGAACATATCTGATTTTTCATCACCCTTTTTCTTTAGAAGCAAAATAGAAAATAACCAAAGCATCCAATATTCCAAAACTGAAAACTGACTATCCCAACTGCTGCCTGATAGACTGGGAGGCAGCACTGCACCCAGCACCACAGGAATCTCTGGTGGAGTCCAGCCAGGATTGGTTTGCAGTGGGAACCCAGAGCAACTCAAAAACATTGGCTTCCCAGGCCCTGCTCCCACATCCAAGGGTTTGGGATTATCCAGCAGCCCTTGCATCACAGCACAGCCCTGCTGATGGCCTCATGATATAACCTTGGACAGGAGCCATCCTTGAACTGCTTGAGAGACATTTATAAATCAAGAGCAACAGCTAGAAATATGAAGGCCACGGGTGGTCCAAGTCCATGGGTGATTGTGCCTGGGGCCCTCAGGGCTCGGTAACACACAGCAAGTGTGAATGAGACACACAGGGATATGTTCTTATTTTAACCAGGCAAATCCAACTAGACTGTAGAATATCCATCATGGTAATCAGGTGTGACTGTTTTGGAGAGTGCCAGAAAGCAGAAGAGAGAAAGAACAGATCTCAAGTAAATTATTTGCACCAAAGAGCTATGCAAATCCTCTGACACATTCAGACACATACACTGATTTTATTTGATAAGATGGGTAATTTGTAGCCTACTGAACTCTTCAAGGTAACTAAATCTCACTCTGCTGAGGTATTGCCATATCTCTACACCAGGTACCCATCTGTAACTCCACCAGTATGACTCCCAGACAGGGGGACAGTCAGCTAAAAGATCCCAAATTTGCAGTTACTCTACGTAATGTCTAACAAATACTCTAAGTGCCAAACTCTACCATGTGAGATCAACAAGGGTAAGATCCAAACCCTGAAAAACACACACGCTCTTCTGACCTAGAGCACTGCCAGGGTGCCAGAAAACAACTGCAGCCTTAAAGAGAGTTAAGGTGTCAAACCATGACCTCTCACATCTGGTCCTTCACAGATTGCAAACACAAAGCAAAACAGCCACACAGCCAGTATGGGACCTGCAGGATCCTCACAAGGGAGCACTGCAGTGGCCTTAGCGACTGATCATCCAACAGCAAAGAGCAGCTCTGGAGCCATCTGCCAGTACCTTCAGGTGCTGTCCGCATGGCTCAGGCTCAGGGCTTGGCCCCACACATCAGCTACCAAACAATGTCCAATTCGATGCCACAGGCACCGAGAGTGGGAGAGGGTGGAAGCTGCCTTAATGGGTGGGGAATGCAAATCTCAGGGCCCACTTCTGCTCATGAGGATCGCATCACAGAGAGAGCAGAGGGGACCTCCATGGCTCCTGCAGGCAGCAGAACCCCAGTTCAGGCATTTCTATGTCTTCTCCTGGCTGGCAAACCAGGCTCTGTTCCTTCCCCACAGCTGTAGGCACACAGGCACAGGAGCACTGTCACCATGTGTCACATGTGTCCCTCACCAGGGCCACAGTTCTAAGGCTCACTCCAGAGGCAGTGTGAGAACAGCATTGCTGCTGCTCCTGCTGGATGTTTGTCAAGACTGGCCTTTCTCCGGGTGCAGGTGGCCCCAGGAAAAGCGGGGTTGGCAGCCCGTGGTACATCAGCAAGAACAATCCCTCCTTGCTGTAGCAAAAGGGAAGCAAAGATGAAACAGTGAACCTTTAATTACTGTAGTGAGCTATTAAGATCTCAGTAACTGCCTTTTTTGTGTCAATCCAGTATGCTACGGTCTTCATGCAGAGGGACCTAGACACTGGTTTATGAGGTTCCATTTTCACTTCCACTAAAGTAACAAGGGCTTTCTTTAGACTTTTCCATCCTGCCTGAAGCCAGGTTTCACATGTACCTTAGGTCTGTATTAATAATCCTGATTAATTTTCTCCACGTCCTGGAGGTGACCTGAGCCTACTCTCAAATACTCAGGATGCTTCTACTTCCTCTGGCACCTCTGTGTGACTCCAACCAGCCTAAACTCAGTTCACAAAACAGAGTCATCGCTGTGTTATAAGGAAAAGGAGATAGTTCTAAACACACACTGCTTTATGTTTGTCTCTCCAGGTTCCTAGGGTAAATCTGAAGGCTAAGCCTCCTTGCAAGTCTCAGCATCCTGTCCGGGCCAGAGGAATGTCACAGTAAGCATAAATATTATTGGATCAAGTATACTCAGCCTCCTAAAGCCTCTGTCTCCATCCTGCCCTGTTTGTTTTTCCCCACTCACTGGGTAAAAGCAGAGAGCCACCAGTGTTTTGGTTCCTCAGCCAGTGCAGTCTCCCACAGCCATTCAGTTCACCAGTTACACCACTTTAATTCAGCCTTATCTATTGACCTTCAATGGGCAGGTTACACGTTTTAAATTATTATTTACAGCATTCTAGAAATATTTTGCAAGGATCAGCTCAGGCTCATCTTCAGCAAGTGTCTAAGAGGCAAGGGTCAGCATGAATATCAAGATCTGGACCCTAAGCTCTGGAAAAGGGCTTTCTGGCTTGGAACATTTCCTAGTTTCAATTGCCAAGAGTTGATGGAGCAGGTGACAGGGCTGGAAATGCTCAAGGGGCTGCCACAGTTATACTTCAAAGATTCACTTCAGAACAGAGAGCTGGTTTAGAGCACATTTGTGGCCAGGAGCTGGGGAAGTCAGAACACTTAGGGATAGACTCACAACTCAGGCTGGCCAGGAGAGATGAAAATTTGGGTTATTTCAAAGCTAAGATTATAAAAAAAGGCCAGTGTCACAGCAAAACAAACCCAAGCACTTAAGTTGCACATTTATATGCCAGACACATGTTCTCAAAGCTAACTGAGAGAGATGAGTGCACATCAGCACTCCATCATGGAACAAGGACACATCTTGCACTGCAAATATTTGATCATCTCAAACCTGCCTTTCTTGCCTAATCAGAGGCTTACGGAACCTCTGTCTCAGCTGAGCTTTAACAGAGGATGTCAGGACAGAGTAGAAATATCCTGCTCATTTCTCTATGTTCAGCCTCACTGTATCAACCACAGACACAACACAAGCCAGGGAGTGCCAGACCTGGGATCAACTAAACCAGGTCAGGATCTCTGTAGAAGGGGACAGCTACTGGCAGCAGCACTGATCCTTCAGAGGCTGCAAGACGAGGGCAAGTCTGAGCAACATTTACTGGTTATCAGCTCCTCTTCCCACTAACTTGGTGTCCACAGGCCGGGGAGTTGTTTCCTCTTGAAGCACTTGAGTGGAGGCTCTCCACAGGGTATTAATTAGCCTGGAACATGAACAACGGGTAAAACATTCTGAATCTTCTCTTTCAAAGCAAAGTGCCTGTAACACAGCCAGGTTTCTGCATATGAAAAATTCAATCTATAAAAGTCTCTTTTCTTTGCCATCTAGATGCAGAGTCCCTCTCTGAGCCTGGCTGGGTCTGCCTATGGAACCACACCTGTGTTTACAAAGGTAAAAAGCACAAGCTGTCTGAAAAACACAGCTTGTCCTGCAACTACCAGCATTAGATTTTGCATGTTTTTCTTCCATCAGAAGGTATCTCTAGGCTGGAACATTGGTTCATTTACAATTCAAAAAAGCCAGCATTCTTCGTCAGTGATGTTATCAAACTAACATCTTAATTGGTAAACAATCCAGACAGACAGAACCACTTATAGGAATTCATCTCATTTATTTCCTGCAAAGGAGGCTGAAGTGCAAACCTCGCATAGTAACCACCCTTGTTATGTTGCATCCAGTGGAATAGATGTTTTTCCTGCATTTTTATCTTTATTTAAATGCACAAGCGAGGCTTTAAGGAGCACTGGTCTTCTGGTGAAAAACTTCCACTCACAACCCACTGCAAATGCGTTTAGAATTCAGCCAGCTATTGTAAGTAAAATGAAAATACAGGCGTGAGACCATGTTCCTCACTGAAGGGTGTATCATTTCCTCATAAATGCTTCAATGGGGAAACACTTAGATCAGGCATTTAACACAAATATTTTCTCCTCCAGGGTCTACAAAACGTAAGAGCTACCAAGGGTCAGCTGGTGGTATTTGAGTGTCGCGTTCACTCCACACCCACCCTGCAGGTTCTCTGGTACAGGGAATATGATCAGATCGTGGATTCTGCCGATTTCCGAATACTGCGGAAAAGTAGGTGTTGCTGCACCTGTTGGATGTGCAGATATTTTATTGGGACAGGGGTAAGACAGGAGTGAGAACTGCTATCAGAATCAGAAGATCATTCATAGAAGCAGAGTTAAGTTCACAGGTATCAGATGACCCAAAGTCACAGGCTACTGCACAGAGTCTGCACTTCCTCTGGCAAGGCATGAGGGGGTCCGGCACAACGGGGGGAGATTCCACACTGCTAGTTATTAATGACAGCCCTGCTGAGCCATGGAGGCATTGTCACCATATGCTAGAATTACTGATGAACACAGGGGAAAAACGCATAACCTCATTTCAAACAATTTCTGATACTCCCAGGGATGAGGTCAGAGCTCCAGAGGGCCAAACCCACAGCAACCAACTCCAAAGTCAGTAGAGCTCTTTGCGTATCACCTCAGTGGAGAGGTGTTTGTACCACCAGGTTCCCCAGCCACACCCAAGTTTTCCCTATCCAGAGGCCATTCCTCGTGATGGACTGAAAGGGAGATGGTTCCCTTGTCCCCAGGGTGACAGCTGAGGTGGGAAAGGGAGCAAGGGCTGAAGGGTTCGGGATTTTTTCCATTCTGACATTATAACCATTTAAATTCTTTCTCTCTTACCTTCACCAGAGGCTTGTTCATCAGCAGTTCCTGGTAAGTACACTGTGCATTTTTCGTTAGACTCCTCATCACACTCAGTGTTTCCCACCTCATCCAAGATAAAACAGTAATATCCAAAGGTATCCAGAAGGTAATATTCAGTCAGGCCAAGAGCTTTCAAGTTCTTAATTTTGACACAAGCACCCAAAAGGCCCTGTTTTCTCCACAACACTAGGAAAAGGTATCAATCCTTTTACATTCAGCCAATGAAGAGTACCCTGTGCTAAGAGAAAACATATCGACCATTCTGACCTATAATCTTTTAAACTTGTGAAAGAAAAGACAGAATTTAGCAAAAAAAAAAAAAAA
>VYXC01006019.1:3581773-3655929 GCA_013397175.1 Platysteira castanea | reverse complement strand
AGTTTAAATAAATTAGCACTCAGTTAACACCTGCTCTGTAGTTTTAGTTCACAAACGTTGCGCCGATGTTTAAATACGAACACTAAATGTGGATTAACCTCTTGAAGATCGCTGTGCTGACAGACTCACGGGCACAGAGAAGGGAGAGGGGAGGCAGCTGAGAGCCCACACGCAGCCCAGCTGCGGTACTTTCGGGCTTGGGGGTTTTTTAAACAATAGGCAAGAGTTGCCAAAATGTAATTAAAATATTTAAAACACTATAACGTTAATTTAAGATGTAATTAGGCATTGAAGTTGGTGATTAAAGGGATACAAATCACCTAACCTGCCAGCAGGATCTGCTGCGTTTCTGGTGAAAACACCACAGTTGCATTTTTTCATCCATGTAGATAGCTGTAATAACAAACACAAACAGCAAGATATTAATACTTACCATATTTTTTATCAAATTCTTTTCACAAGACTAGTTTTGTTACTCAGTTTATGACTGTTCAGACACAACCATGAGCAGTGCCACTGCTCCTGACGGAGCTCCGTACAGGAGGGGGCTGTGGCTCTCCCCGGGGCTGGGGGAGGTGGCCCTGGGCACAGAGGGAGGGCTCGCTCGGGTCTGCGGCTGGGGGGACTTAAATCACGTTTAAAGCTGACTCTCGGGGACCTGTTGCCCTTAAGTGCAAAGCCCAAAAAACAGGACCAGAGTGTTATCACTATAGAGGCAATCAGCTACAAACAATTAGTACATTAATTAAACAAGGAATTTAGAATTACAGAATGGTTTGAGCTGGAAGGGACCTTAAAGATGACCTTTTTTCTACCCCCTGCCTTGGGCAGGAACACCTTTCAGTAGACCAGGTTGCTCAGGGCCCCATCCAAGCCGGCCTTGGGCACTTCCAGGGATGGGGCAGCCACAGCTTCTCTGGGCAAGAAATTTCCTTGGGATAACAAAGTGGGATTTAGGGACGGTCAAGCATATTGCAGCGGTCCGTCCTCGCTGCTCCCTGACGGTGCCACGGGCAGAACACCTGCTTTTCTGTTCGACAGCTGGCGACTCCTTCAGTTCTGCCGCTTTTCCTGCTGAGGCCGGGCCGCTTCCCCTTGGGGCGCGACGGGGCCAACCGGGGCCTGGGCTGTGCCCATCGCCACCCCAGCGCTCCGGGGCCGGGGCAGAGCCGGGACAGGGCAGGGACGGAGCAGGGACAGGGCAGGGACAGAGCCGGGACAGAGCCGGGACGGAGCCGGGCCGGGCCGGCCCAAAGCAGCAGCGCCCGCGGGAGCGGCGGCTCCGGGCGCCGGGCGGTCCCAGCGCTGCCCGCGGGCACCGGCCCAAGTCCCGGCTCCGGCCCTCACACAGTGTCCGGGCAGGCCGGGCTGCGGAGACTCTTATTGTGACAGCGGCGGGGCCCGGGGACAGGCAGGTCCCGCGGTGTCACCGCTGGCAGCACATTAAAGCCTCCGGTCCCGTACTGCCGCGCAGAGGGCGGCTATGACAGCCCGGGCCAGTGAATGACCGTCCCTTCCCAAAATACCGGCCACTGCCCAGGTGACAACTTCTAGGCTGTAGGTAAGGTGCTTGTTTGGGTTTTTTCCACGTCACTTTTTACTTGGAAGCTGATTAGGGAAGCGGCATGAGGGACTGCAGCGCGCTGGGAAAGCGGAGGTGAAAAGGTACCTTTAGGGTGCGGCGGTGTCAAAGGTAGCGTGGGCGGCAACAGAGCCAAAAAATGGGTTTGTTTTTAAACAAGCAAGATGTCTCTGTTATTACTTACTGTTTGCATCTTCTAAGGTCAAAAGTCTCTTCGGATTTATTTTTTTCCCTCCCAAATCAAGCTGGAATGATTTGAGGAAAACACGGTTTATCGCTTGCTGTGAGAAGTGACGCTGTGCATCAGAGCTTGGTTAAGTGCAGTGTTCCAGAAAACAAAGTAAATGCTGGCTTCTGTACACAGCCTGTGGTACAGTGAATGTACAAGTCTGTGCACAGGTAGCGATATAAAAATGGGGCAAAGACAAGACTTAATGAGTTTTCTGCACCAGTGAATGAGAACATGGTGTGGACATGCTACAAAAATTTGAGCCAGCTTCAAATTCCAAGAGTATGACAAGGTTAAAGTTAGAGAATTTTTACTATAAAGCCTCTGTTTATGTACAGCTAGTTCACAACTAATACTGACAATTACCTTTAGGAAATGAAAGCCTTGAATCTTTAAAATCAGAGCAACGTCTCCAGTTATCTCCCCTCATGGGAATTTATGACCTCGTGGAGCCCTTCTCCGGGCTCTCCAACAAGAGGAATACAATATACTGGGTATATATAGCAGCAAAACAGCTGATCTCGGTGGGGCAAGATTACAATTTTTTCCAGCACATGTAACTGTGGAGATTTATATACTCTTTTTTTTTTATTAGTGGCTTTATGTTTATTTCGGGGGATTATTTCTTTATCGGGGAGCTGAAGTAGTTTGTCCATTTTAACAAGCTTGCACAATGAAACTTTCCTGAGTTTTGAGCTGATGGAAAGCCCAGGTTTAGATGTCAAGCACCTGCAAAGTAAATGCAGGACTCTGAGCAGCTCAGCTTGCCCTATCCTATTTTGCAGCTCATGTCATTCTGGCAATCAGCAACCTTAATAGCAAATCTCTGGAAATCACCTCAAACAGAGACGCACAGTCCTCGACATTCTAATCCCAAATCTCAGTTGGATATAAGAAGCTCAGAATTCAAAATCCATTAGAGAAGAAATCAGGAGATTTAGTTTCAAAAGTTTCGTTTTAGACTTAAAAGAAAGTGAACCTTTCATGCTTCCCTGTGATATGAGGAATTTCTTGGCACAAATAGCTTGTTCTGGGGAATAGGACATTTAGCATTTTGACAGAGCACAAAAAGCAGGATCCAGGGATCTTTAGTTAAGATGATGTGTGGGAAATTGCCTTGCTTAGCAGTAGTATCTGTGGTTATCTGTAGACTTAGGCAGGTGGTAAAGCAATTGCTATTTCCTTTAGAATTTACTGGGCTCTGGCATATAAGACAACTGCCGTGAGCCCTGCAGCTGAGCCGGAGAGACTGTGTCGCTTGTTGGTGTAACCCAAAATGTTCATACAGTTCTGGGACAGTTCTAACAAATCCTAAATAACTTTATTTTAAGTTCAAGCTTTAATATAGTTGAACTTAAACTTCATACCCTTTGGATTGCTATTGACTGCTCACACACGGTATTTTTGTGATTCAGCTTGTGACATACAATTTATTTTATCTGTATTGTCTTCCTTAAGGGAAAATCCACACCAAGAAAGCCTCTATTCTGCAAGGCAAGGGTTCCATTCTATCCAGGAGCCCAGCCAAGAAAACTTTTGTGGCCTACCACCTAGCTTTTACCAGCCACCTATCCAAAGCCAATTATCACCAACAAAAACCCAGGACAGCCGTGATACCTCTCCTATGAGTGTCCCTAATCTCCCATCCGTTTCCTCTATGTGCCAACCAACCATGTTTAACTACGAACGTCCAAAACACTTTATCCAGTCTAAGAATGTGTGTCAAGGGCAACAGCAGCCTCCAGGACCTGCAGCCTCTACAGAGTCAAGCAGAGAAATGAAACAATCCTCCATCCTCATACAGCCTCGTAACCCCAGCGGGCAGAAATTCTCCTCCTCATCATCGCTGAGCTCTTCAATCACGCTCTCCTCGCCTTCCTGTAGTGCCCCTAAGGAATCCACATATCCCATCACACCTGCATCTGCACAGTCTCCTGCTAGCTCATCATCTGGGCAGAGGCTTCTATCCATGCCTAACCAATCCCCCGCAGCATTCCTGTGCTCAGTGCTCCCCTCGCAGCCCGACTATAACAGCCCAGCTCCTTCTCCCATGGAACCTCAGTAAGTATACACAGGCTTCTAACCTCCCCTGCTTCCCTCTGGCCTGTCCCGAGCACTGACCATCCCCACCCCAAGCCCCTGGTAAAGCACTGGCCCGGCCAAAGCCAGAGGCACAGATCCCACTCAATTCTGGTGTTCAAGGCAGGACTCTGCATCAGTCGGGTTAGGAGGCTGAGTGCTTGCCCTTGTGTGGGAGAGAAGGGTGTCCAGCAGGAATTAAACTGCACAGTGGGCCTGTCACAGGCTGCTGTGTGGGTTTTCTGGAGTTAGTTTGAATTGTTTTGTTTGATTTGACAGATATCTCTTAATTGAGGTTATTCGGAACAGAAGACAGGCACCCATCTCAAATTAATTTCTTTCAAAAAACATGGGTTATGAAGGGGGAGATGGGGGGAAGGCTCTAGTATTCCCCATATATGAACAACTTAGAGATTCCTAGTAAGTCTCAGCAATATTTTCAGGTTCCACATCATGATGTGGATCTAAACTCACCTACAATGCCCTTCTAATTAATCATACATGTGAACAGAAAGGCAGCCCCTTGAAGATTTTACCCCTTTAGACCAAAGACTAAATTCTTTCCTGAATATGTATTATATCATTTTGCCTTTGGGCTGCAATCCAAATATCTCCCAAGGTCAGCGAGATCTCAGAGGGAGCTGGACCTTGCCTTCTCACCAACTTGTATTCCTGCCAATATCGGCTGGAGGTCCTGGGGAAAGTCAGGATAGAATATGCACAAAGTGAGATATTGGAAAGTTGATAGGGGCAGGGGGTCCTGCTGGGTATAAATCCAGGTTTAAGTGTCAGCTTGCATTCAGGAAATCAGAATATTTCTGTCTGTTTTCTGACTCACAGCACTGAGGGAAGGGGAAAGGTAAGATGGAGGGGGTTAACTGGGGAGCATTTCCTGAAGTCCTGCAGGAGTGTGAGGGGTTTGGGACACACCTGGAGAGACTGCTGGGGTTTGTGTTTGTAGTGTGGGGTTGTTTGTTTCCATAGCAAAGGACTTGAGTGCCTCACTATGCTTTTCATATAAGCTGCTCTTAAATGCAGCACCCGGTGAGTCGGGGAATTATTTTCCCAATGGCACTGCTAATGGACAAACAGGGACATGAGATGTATTTGTCTGCTGGGCAAATCACTAAAGGTTTTAAGTTATAGCTTGCAACAAGTAACGAAGTCCAAGCAGTGCTGGGAGTATTCCAGAATTATTAGCCTTCTACTCTACTCTAGCCAGCAGAACAAATTCCCAAGCAACAGGAGGAAGAGGATTTGGAGTAGAAATAATTTCTGAACACAAGTGCAGCATAGGAGGCCCTGCTGCAGGTCACAAACCAGGTTAGATTCTGTCAGCACAGAGTGCTGTGACCCCCAGCAGACTTTTGCAACCTGTTCTGATGGATGCACCTCTTTTGCTAGCATCTTTCAGAATCAAATGCACTACCCAGCTCCAGGAGTGGCTACGGATTACAGGGGCAGGCTGTGAGGGGCCACTGCAGGATGCAGGGATGCTGAACGAGTGTTGTGGGAGGACACTCAGTGACTTGGCTGCACCATGATGCTTCTTCCCCTTCAGGTTTTGACACTCAATTACCCAACTTGGCCCATTCATCTCCCAGATGCTTTGTGGGTTCATTTGAACCACAGTTTTTAGGAGGCAGTCTCACATTTTTGTGTGCATTCTGTGAAGCTGTAGCAAATAATCCAGCAGGCCTACAGGAATAACTTTGTTTTCCCTTCCTGCACGAGTAGTTACTCACAGCCCATGTATAACAAGCAAGCCAGCACCAACTCTATGCAGAAGACATCAGACCAAGAAATTCGAGGAACAAAAGAGGCCCTCATTCAGGACTTGGAAAAGAAACTCCGGTGCAAAGACAGCCTTCTCCAGAATGGCAACCAGGTAAGGGATTAAAGAACTCTCAGTAGTGCAAGCAGGGATGCAGAGACTAGTTCTAGTACCCCAGAGGCTGAAGCCTCCAAACTGAGCTAAAAGCAGAAGGAAATGCAGGAGTAGCACTGCCCAAGCACCTTTACTCAGAACCTCGACAGATCCCACGAGAGCAAAAGCCATTTATGACCAGAATATTCTTTCAATGTGAAACAAAAAGGAACATGTTTAGAGCTGTGGCACAAATTTGAACTCTCCTCTGGGGATCCTGCTGAACATCACATCCACGGACAATTAAAAATCCAAGGAGAATGCCTCAGTTCTCTAGACATTACTACAACCTGGTTTTCAACACTGGGGTTAATAAACATCTCAAAATCTTTAGAACCTGAGGAAAAACTGGAATATTTGAAAGGTCTTTCTAGGGACCTGCACCAAATGGGGTAAATTTTTTCTTTTTATATGAACAAGAATAAAGGAAAGAAATTACATGAGCTTTTATCATAAAGTCTGTCTGCTATAAGAAGGCCTCTTAGTCTCAGTACTTAGTTATTTATTTATTCTGCAGAGGGTCACAATGGAATCCCCTTTACAATGAAATCCAGATCTAGGAGGTAAATTTGCTTTCCAGTAGGGAAGCCCATTGCAGCAAGCTAGAGCAGGCAAGTTTCTAATGTGGGAACCTTTCTGCTGGCTGGAGGCAGACTGGTAAAAGCCCAGAGTTTAAACTTTCCATCCTCTTTCCCCTGAAGTAGAAAGGAGTGTTTTCCTTACCATCAGTGAGAACAGGTTTGTGTCATATATGTAATTTTAAATACTGATGGTCAAACAAATAAGTCAAATGTGACTTAATATGCCCCTAACAGGAATGTCCTGTGTGCTGTAAGAGAGCTTGTCATAGCAGGTCAGCTTTTCTTCCCATAGGAAGCCAGGCTAAAAATAAGGCTTATGCAATCACCACTGTGTCCTCCTCCCCTTGTCCTCCAGCAGCGTCTGAGCCAACTGGCCAATCTCAGCCATACTTGACACACACGTAAGGGCCTCAGGGATATTCAGTTCTCACAGGTTTTGCTAAAGGTCTCATGCTCTCTTCTAAAGAAAAGTCCCACAGGGCTCCCAAACCTTTCCCCACCCGGCAGGAGACACGTGTATGTCTGTACACAGTAGAGATTCTGTCAGAGCTTACCCTCGTGTCCAAATCCAAACCTGAGTTAAACTGTGGGCAGAGAAGTGTCAGGTGTTCTGGTGCTCAGGGGGTAACATACTTCCCTAAAGTAACCCAACTGACAGAGCTTGAACTTAACTCTGCTTGTTTTGGTCCCTGTGTGCCCCATCCAGATTGTAGGAACTTACTCACACCTGAAACGTGTCCTTGCCCCTTCGCCAGACAGCTCACAGCATTTCACCCTGCAGATGTGCTGGCATAAACCTCCCCAGTGCTTTCAGGGGTAGTGGTGCTCCCCTCTGGCTGTGTCTGCTTTTGGTGTGGCTCTTGCTTTTTTGGGAGCATCCATCATGCCTCTAGCTCCACAGCTGAATGGCTTGGGAAGTTTTCCCAGCCCAAACAGAAAGGTACCCTGGGACTTACTCTGGCTTCTGAGAGTGATGCCATCAGCTACCCATAAATAATCCCAGCAGAGAAGGAGGAGGAGTGGAAGGCCACAGATGGCATTAGGGAGGCTTTGATGAACAGGCAGTTTAATCTTTTATGCATTTCAGTGCTGTATATATTGAGGCTGACTTCAGTTGGCATCACAGACTGCAAACCCTCTGGGCCAGACGTGGGGCTTCTGGTCAGCTCCTGCTTCCACTGACAGCATCCTGAATTTGTGGCATATTAAAGTGCTCTTAACAAGCTGATCTGAAATAGTAAATGGACTTCTGACTAGAATTTCTCTCCACTCTGCTTTCAGCGATTGACTTATGAAGAAAGAATGGCTCGCAGGCTGCTCGGACCAGCAAATGCTGCCTCTGTGCTGGACTCACAGGATGAAGACAACGTGCAGAATGCACAGGTAACTGGGGATCTGTCTCTAGAGCAAGGATTTCCTGGTGATTGTGCTGTGACCTGCTGATACTTGAATGGGGCAGGGATGGAGTTCATTCGGTACCAGTGCAGGTGAGGGGGTGGCTCTCTGTGAGAGGGCTCTGCATGGCAGGGGCTTGGGGTTTTGTAGGGTGATGGCAGGGGGGGAATATTTAAGCACCATTCCTTTGCTGGGCCTGATCTGTAGGAATGATCTCTCCGGGGAGGAATTACAACAGCTGCTGCACAGCACAGTACCCACTGCCTGTGACAGGCAGGGAGCAGCACCACGAGGGATCCAGGTACCCACTCCCAACAGCCTGAGCGCAGCCTTGGCCAGGACAACAAGATTCACACCTGTCACTGTTTGGAATAAGTGACATTGGCTTCAAGAGGTCGTGGCCTTGGGCTGGGATTGGTTGGGTTTTAGCCCTTCTAGGGGGCTGCAACCATTAAGAGAATGCAAAGCAGTTATTTCAGCAGTCCACATGCTGATAGACAAGAATCTATTATTACTAGCATTTTCCAAAGTGTTTTAATTGGAGACTTGCATCATCTGTTGGTTATTCAGGCCAGTTAGAAGCTCTCTTTGGCACTTCTGTGCTCAAAGTTCGTGGAAATTCCATTGTATGGCACTGGGTACCTGTGCAGGGAAGAAAACACTCCTCCTGCTTGCAGACAGCAGAGAGCCAGGAGTAGGCACACACCTGCCAAAGTGCACTCAGAAAAACTCCTCCATGGAACAGACACTAAGATCACAGCAAAGGAGGAATGCACAGTTGGAGGTATTTCTCCTCAATAATCACCTGGCAAGAGCAGGAAAGAAGGGAAAATTATGGCTGTCAGAGAGCAAGGGAAGCCTCATCTTTTGCAGAGAACAAGGAAGTAGTCAAAACAGGATAAATGACAACTTTTCAGCATGTGTGAAATGCTGCTTTAAAAAAAGAACAATGGAAACAGAGATTGGCTTATGTTTGGGACATGTTACTCCCAATGTTCAGTCTTATTTCTGAATGATGTAGTCACTGATTCATTCAGCCTCCTGGTTCCTCAGGAACTTTACAGAGTCAGTCCATGTAACAGGTCATTAGAATCATCAGCAGCTTCATCACTACAGCATCATTTCACAGGACAAGTAATAACTGTACAGGACTTGTGTAAATGAGCAGGTACAGGCAATTGCCTTTGGACTCCACAGTGAACTCAGCCCAGCAAAACCCTCATTCAATAATATTTCTCCTGAACTTAAAATTGCCTCAGTGCTTGAAGGTTAAACCCAGGCTTAAAAGTTCCACAGGACTGAGCTGCTGAGCACAGAGCCAAACACTGGAATGGCTCAATGCAAACACTCCAGAAATTTCCATGCAGCATTTGCTCTCTCTGACTCCATTGCTAAAACGAGTCGCTGGCACTAAACTCTGTTGTATTTTCCAAACATCCAAACTCCTAACAGGAATCAATCCTGGGTACTTTAGCAGATTTAGTCATGTGATTGCAGAGTTGTCAGCGAGCTTAGTTGGTGCTGTGATCTAGAAAGAAAAGTATTTTCCAGCTCAGCATGTGTCCATCGCTGTTGGTACCATATTTAAGTGGGCACAATACAAGGCTCTTGCCAGCGATTCCACTTCTATTCCTGCTGTGGGGAAGGACACTCTGTACTCAGCTCTCAGTTTAGATATTGCCAGGAGTCCTGCTCCTCTCTAACAAAGGTTATGGGTTGGCAGGCAGCGTTGTGTGCCAGACAAAGCTGCTGCACCCATCACCTGGGCAGCGATGAAAGGTTCTGCCACGGCAAAGCCTATGGTGAATAGGGTGTCAGGTCCTCTTGCAAGTTCCTTTAGCTCCTGTCCCAAGGGCTTCTGAAGTTGATTCATTTTGTTTTTAAGGAGCAGTCAGGATATGAACTTAAAATGGCTTCTCATTCAGTCTACAGATAAATCTTTCTAAGTTAACTCACCTCTCCTCTTTCTCTTCCCAAGCACCAGAACGCAGAAAACACCAGGCTGCAGGTTCCTACAACACATGTAAGGTAAAGCATAAACTTGTGCTGTGCTATTCTTCAAGATCTTATTTCAAACATTTCTAGACAATGTTGGTTTAATCTCGCTACTTATCACTTTTGCTAAAGTAGTAATTACTAAATTCACTCCCTTTTGACTAAAATGCTGCCATTTGTGGGTGGGCGGTGATGCCTATGATCTTAATCCAGTGAATTCTAAGCATAGCACTAGAGGTTTAAAAACTCCATGCACCTTGGGAAAATATTCTTTGTATTCTAGAAGATTAATTTCTAGTCAAAGAAATATAAATATGGAAATGAATTAAATTATGAAAATGAAACACAGCCTACATTTCTCTCGTCAATTCTTTTGCATATTAGGCCTTAATGAAGGTTATGCTTCTGTGTTGAATTGAACAACTTGAGCAAGAGAAGTGTCTGATCAAAAGTCATGACTTACAGCTGAAAAACCAACCAGAACCATAGTGTTGGATTCCTACACGTGTTGAGGGACTCCAGCTGCAGAGCTTCAATGTCATTTGTGCTATGGTAGCTTTTGCACAAGTAACTATTCCTGTCCCCCTTTCAGGAGCAGACCATCCTCAAGAGGCGATGATCGTGGACATGACTCAATCCAGGAAAAGTTCTTCCAGCCACGTTTCACACAAGTGCCTGAGGATGTAGTGATTGAGGAGGGGCGTTTCTGCAGGCTGGACTTCAAAGTAATGCCAACCTCTCCCTTCCAATTCCATTGCCAACCTCTCCCTTCCCATTCCATTCCCTCTTGGGGTGTGGGGCATGGAGAGAGCTCTCTGCAGTGCCTGTGCACTTTAATAAGCCAGAGCACTAATGGCAGATGGTTCAGGGTCTCCCCAGGCTATGGAAACCAAGAAATAGGAGATGGCTAAATATTTCAGCATTTTGCCTTGGAAAATGTACATGGAATTAGCTCCATAAGAATATGGTTAAAGCTAAATACTGGTAAATCTAGACCACTACAGAATGTCTCTAGACCTCCTTGGGAAGAATGAATATTAATGCCCTGCTGAAAAAAGGCTTTTTGGCAGGGAACCTTGTGCTTTGCACGGGGACTCCACTACTTCAGTGGACACACGTCCAGGGAGGTCTGTGTAGGACTCACCTCCCTTTAATGAGTCTTCCTGAGGTAATTGTTCCCTTGCTGGAGCAGACAGGCAAGGAAATGCCCTAAATACAAACAAAACTTGAGAATGGCTTGAAACTGCCTGGCAGCTGTACCAGCCCCGGGTAAGAAAGGGACCCTGCTCTCCCTCACAGGCTTGGGTTTTCTTAATGACTTTCACTCTCTTTACTTCACTAAACTCTGGCCAGACTTACACATGACCTTTATACATCTTCCTGCAAGTTGCCTAAACTCCTGAGTGCCGTGGAGAACCTGGAGCAAGCCTGCAGGACAGCTGACTTCCAGCCACTCTCAGTTCTGGGTGTCAGCACTGCTGCAGTGATAGCTGTGAGAATGAAAGGCTGAACCCACAACGAGCATCTTGGGCCTGATCAAAGCCACCTTAGGGAAAAACAGGGGGTTGCAGGAACAGCATCTACTGTCTGGTAGCTAAAGCTCATCCTTTCACAGCACTCCATGAGCAAAATCACATTAATATTCAAACTTAGGCAACACTATGCAATTTTTCAGCAGAATCATGGTTTGATCACCCATCAGCATCAAACTGCCTGTAGTATTGGAGGGATTTTATTATCTTAAAGGTGTTTAACTCTTCACTGCTCTCCTCTCCCTCACAGGTTAGTGGGCTCCCAACCCCAGATGTGATGTGGTACCAGAATGGAAGGATGGTTCATCAGGATCAGTTCCATAAAATGATAGTGTCAGAAAAGGGATTCCACTCGTTTATTTTCGAAGCAGTCAAATCAGCTGATGCAGGGACATACGAATGTGTGGCTGTCAACCGTGCGGGAGAAGCGTCTTTCACAGTAAAAGTGGAAGTGATTGGTAAGGCTAAGAGCACTGATAATTGCCTGGCCACACAGGGAAAGTCTCAGTAATCTAATGTTTTCCTCCCTGTGTTTGGGACATTAAACAAGTAAGAAGCAGAGGCAGCACTCCACATATTCAGGCTCAAACAATAAAAGCCAACTTACCTTTTCCAAGACTATTTTAATAACTACATCTAGGATGCTATATTTCTTCAAACCACTTCTCTCAGGATACTTAGATATAGTGAGATGTCCAGAATTTAATTTAATTAATGTTATTAATTTTCCAAGATTGATAACTTATGTTATTGACTCTCTTTCTAAAGTGGACTGTGTTTACTACACCCTTATGCTCATGGGAATTGTCTGCAGGCTAAGGAGATGCAGTGAGGAACACATGTCCTCCTGAATTTAGCATCCTGAAATCTTAAAAAAACAAGCATGACATGAGCATTCCACACTTCCAGTAACTCTTCCTTATCTCTCCCCTTAAATTTAGCAAAAGAACATCACATGCCTCCAACTTTCATCTTCAAGCCACAAAGCAAAAGGGTTTTTGAAGGAGACACAGCCAGACTCGAATGCCAGATCTCTGCCATCCCAACACCTCGGATTTACTGGAAAAGAAACAACGAAATGGTACAATATAATACAGACCGAATAAGGTATCCTACTGATGAGCTGGCCATTGGTGTGTTAGAAAACAACAACCAGTATTTGTTAAATCAAATGTAAATAGGCTGGTCTCTAAAAGCAGCAGGCTGGAAAGCTGGATCTGCCCCTCACGTGTGACACAGGGGGGGACAGGCCCATGTGCTGGCCAGGCACACTGCTGAGAGCCTTTCGGGGGCACAGAGGGAGAGCTGTGCCCCGCTGCTCTGAATGCCAGCAGCAGTAGAGGGCCCGTGGAGCAGCACAGCTTTAGGACTGAAATGTGCAGAGTGGGGCTGCACACCTGCCTGGTGCCAAGGTGTGAGTCGCTGGTGGCTCTAACACAAATGCAGTGTTCGTGTCTGAACAGTTTGCAGTGCCCTGCAAGAATTGTTCTGGGGCTTTCTCAGCTCCTCAGCATGTAAACTCTGATCTCACTCCTTCCCCCTGAAAACACTTAGAGATAAAACACCTTCGTTTTTCAGCTTGCTCCATGACAATACTGGAAGGATTTGCCTCCTGATCCATAATGCAAACAAGAAGGATGCTGGCTGGTACACCGTGTCTGCTGTCAATGGGGCAGGGGTGGCCACGTGCCACGCCAGGCTAGAGGTTGCAAGTAAGTACCAGCTCCCAGTGCCACAGAAAGTGCACTTGTATTCAGAATTGGCCCTCAAGATTAACCTCATGAAGCTCAGCCTGCTGGGAGGATTTATTTCCTAAACAAAAATTAACTCTCCTGGGAAAAGCCCTTTTGTGTATTAACAGGACACTGTGGTGTGTCCTTTGCACTGTTTAAAGACTACAATTTCCCTGACACCAAGCAAGAGGGTGAATATAAATCTCTGGTGTCTGAGATACAGGTTTGTCTGCTGAATTCTTCCCAAGGGTTTGCTGGTTTATACCGCAGAGAAAAAGCAATGGGGTTGCTCTGCCATGGGTCTTTCTACCCTCTGGGAAGGCACTGAAGGAGGCTTTTTCTCTCTTCCAGCACATGCAAATAAGCCACTTCCAGCCCCAAAGCAGTTACGGGTTCGACCAACCTTTAGCAAGTACTTGGCACTTAATGGAAGAGGACTGGATGTGAAACAAGCTTTCTCACCAGAAGGGGAGTTTCAGCGTTTGGCTGAGCAGTCTGGACTGTATGAAAGTGATGAACTTTAACTGGAAATGAAGAGGAAAACCTCACACCTATAAGAGACAGTTACAACATAGATGCAGTTAACTGGTGATTGCTCTAATTAGCAAAATACCTACTTACATATTTTTACTTTGACTCTTGCACATTCAGTTGTTCCCGTTTTACCATGTTAGATTTTATTTATATGGTTTGGTGACTATAACCATTAACTGAGTATTGCATTTTAACTAGAAAGCCTAAGAAAGCAGGTTAATTAGTTTTTCCAAGCGTGGGTGGGCTTAGTTCCACCTGTGCTTGGTTACATGCTAAGGTAGCTTGGTTTGTACTGCTTCTCTAATATCACTTGTGATAATATCAGAAGTCTGTACTGTCTGATTACTAAAACCAAATAGATTAGAGTGGTTTTATGAGAATAAATTAGAGGCAAATAAAATTTTAAATAACTAACATCAGCTGTGACTCTTCCTTGCTTGAGTTGTTAAAAGCAGTTTTTGAATGTCTGGCATCAGCTGCAGCCTGGGAAAGAGGGATTCTTACCCTCCTAAGCCTTCCACTTGTCCCCTCCCCTGTCTGCTCCCACTGTCATTTGTCATCTGACATCTATAAGATATTTGGCATAAACTAAATGCCGACACCCTATTAACACTAAGCCATGCTAGTGAGGTAACATCAATATTTCTTCTCCTTGCACACTTGACCCAAAAGCTGCCCTCTGTAATATGAATCATTAAGGCTATCACGTTTTCCCTCCTTTAATCAAGGAGTGGTTGCAGCTCATCTTGCTGTTGACTCTCAACAAGCTGTTGATTTGAGTCACCCAAGTGGTTTGTGTGCTGCTGTTTGCAGAAACCTAGTTCAAAACAGTGTTAAATACCATGGAATATAATTTTGCCAATCTCCAAAAAACCAAAACTGGAGACTTTTCAACTGTACTTACTAAAAGAAAATTTGTGGGGGTTGATCTAGCCTGAGCTCCTCATCGAGGTGCACAACCTCTCAAGCATCTTCCAGAACAGAAAAAATGAGTCCTCAGCTTCACCCTGCACTTCTGTACCATTAAATAACCCATCAAATCTGAACTGCATGACAATGACATTAAACTCCTGACAAAACCCTGCAGCTCTACCAGCACACTTCTCCTCTGGGCTGCCCAAGGGATGAAGCACACTGAGATAACTCCCCTGTTGCACACTGGAAGATGGAGCTGATCAGGGGCAAACCAGTACCCAGTTTGCCCACAGGTTCCACTGGAAGGTTGGAAAGTCTGCACCACTTCTCTGACAGATGTCTCTACACACAAGTCATGGAATAACTGAGGTGACTCCCACTCTTTACCAGCAATCACTGTACCAGCTGTACCTCAATGAGTACTCACTCCTTACTCCACACATCATCCACCCAAAAATGTCCCTGCAGTGGAAATGGCTCTCAATTCCCAGCAGCACAACTAGTGACAACTGGAAATGGCAGAGCAAGGTTAGAAGCTGCTGTCACCCTCTAAATCCAGCCTGTGAGCGTCCCCTCCTTGCCCCTTCTCTCTGGTGACGTTCAGCGTGGTGAGCACAGACGTGCTTCTGAGCAAAGGCACGTCCCACCTCTGCCTGGAGCCCTCCTCTTTGGGAGCTGACTTCTGCAGGGCAAGGCCTTCCTTGTAAATACGTTTTCTCAGAGAGCAAACAAGTGAAGAAGCTCCCAGTGCTAGTTCAGAGCAATCTCCCCTCGTGGTTCCCCTAAAAACCTTGTGCTAAATGTTCTTTCAGCTGAAGAAAGGCAACCAACTTCTTCAAATGCATTTGGAGAAATTCTGGGTACAAACAGTGCTGATACTTCTGAATAAGCAGCTTAGGAAGTCAATAGGCCAGCTCACTGCTGCATCATATACTCAGCACGAGGCTTGGTCTGGAAAAAACCTTCAATAGAAACATTTTCATAGTTTGCAAAGGGATCCCTGTTGGATGGACTCTGCTGGGACAAATGCTATCACAACACAACATTAACCCTCCCAGACAACAACAGCCATATTTATTACAAGAATTTGCTGTTGGGAGTAGCCCAGGTCCCCCAGCTGAAGGGGGGCAACAACACTGGATCCATCTACCTTTATTTCCACACTTTTTAGCATACTTACAGCAAATGTCATTATTGAGCTGAAGACAGGTCTGACCTCAGTCTAAGGAACCAGTCTGAGCAGGTAATCCTGCCTGAGCACAGAAATGTTTCTGACAGTGCCACGAATCTACAGTCAGTGACAGACATGAGTGCAAGTAGCTGAGCTTTTCTCTAGTTTGCATGGAGATAAACCATGGAATTGTTTTTGTGCCAATGTTAAAGATGGGTATTTGGCATGGGAAATCCATAGCAGAGAGACAGGAAGAACTGGAAACAGTGAGCCCAGTTGAGCAGAAGCACATGTTAGTGTTCCTATCTCCTCTATCACCTCTGGAGAAATCAGTTATAGGAGGCCTGAATTCAAATCACATATTTATAAATTGGAATCAGGCAAAAATACTCTGGAAACGCTGTGCTTCACACAGTTCATTTAGCACTGATTTAACACAGTGAGAGACCACATCACCATGCCTAGGTAACAATGAACTATGTAAACCAGAGATACTTCATTTAAGGTAAGGTTTTAAAGTAATAAACTGCCTGGCCCGTGTTGGGTGAAACCCAGATTCATAAGCAATTGTTGTTCTGTGAAGGTTCTGAGCAACTAAATAAAGGGACTGGGAATATCTGGAGTCTGCCATATATCCCATGAGTTTTTCATTTAGAGAAAAGTGTTTTAAGGTCTCTCTTAAGTGGTCAGTTGTGAATGCAAAAGAACACAAGAACTAACAGAGATTATGAAATAAAAGTTCAGGTTTATTTCAGTTCAGGTTCCATAAGCTGAGCTGCTTTGTTTTCCCACTTCTGAGAGACTGAAATACACCTCAGTCTTCTCATTATGCCCATGGAACTGGGATCTGTGGGCTGGTACAGGAGTGGAGGATAAATCTTCACCTAAATCAAAGCAAGAGAGAGTGGAGAAGTTGGTGTTTCTCAGGCAGAACAGCTGTGTCTCTAGAGGAGCCAGAGATGCATTAATCATACCTGTATTTGTATTTCATAGACACAAATGTCTATGAAATAGACATTTCATACAGAAATACACAAATGTATTTCTCAAGATACAATGCTAACGTGAACATCTTCTGGGTAATCAGGTGAGCTCTTACCTTTACTACATGTGAAATCCAATTTACTGAGGCATGATGCTTCCATAAAGACACAAGGAAAGGCTGGGCACCTCAGGCATCTGCAGTCCCTTCTCCCCAGGTAGCAGCTGGCAAGACAGTAATTCATTAAAAATGCAGAAATCCAGTTAGTTCAGGGAGCAGACCCAGATCTGTCCTTCCCATTTTTGGCAATAGTTGGTGTCTGGTCTCTACACTGGTTGCTGCTGGCTGTTAGAAAAGATTTCTTAGCCCTTTGCAAGGTTGAAGACTGTGATATTAGTCCTTGTAATTAGAAATATTAGAAAATTAAGGCCTGAGATGGTTCAAAGGGATTGCATTTAACACCAGCCCCCAATTTTTTCCCTGACACCAAAGGTGCTCTCTGCTCCTCACTTCCCACGTGAGGTCTGTCAGATCAGTCACATCTCGTGATTAATTCCTGCATCCCTGCCAAGTCACACGTTGCCTCTGTCATTGCATCCCCAGTCCAGGAAGCTACAAAGACAGTAAAACTGAGAAAGGAATGTTTCAGGAGTGCCTGGAACCAGCTCCATTTGCTGCACTGGGGGTGAGTTCCTCCTTGACTTTCACCTCTGTGTTTGCCACCTTAGGCCAGCACTGGCTAAAGAGGCAACGAGGCAGAAGAGCCCCAGTGTGTGCCTGGTTAGACTCAGTCTAACCTGGCCTACCCTGAAGAGGCTGCACAGACCAGGCTCCAGCACACAAACCCCTTTCTGGCCTTGCTGTGGCTCTGGGCCCTCCCTGCCCGTTATGCACCCTGTTTATTTTAGCCTTAGTCCTGGCAGAGCAGGGAGGTGCTGGAGCACAGCAGAGCTGACACAGGAAAACTGGGCTGTGTGTGGGGTGTGACACAGCTCGAGCCCAGCACACACACACAGCACACAGCTGCCACCGCACAGATACAAAAGGTTTGGCCAGTAAAGTCATATATATATATATACACATATATATACAGCTTGTGACAAAACATCTAAAAAGCTCAGGTTCCTCAAATCTAACCAAGGGCCTTTTGAAGCCAATCCAGTCTTTCCTGTGCAAAGTGACAGCCTGAAGGGAGGGCAGGGAGTTGGGCTGGAGTTTCACTGCTTTCTGCCTTCATTCGGGATCCATCCTTGCCCTTGCTTCCAACATCTGCTGCACTGCAGAAGTGTCCCTGCTAAGGGAGAGCTGCTGGCTGATGCCTGTGCAAATCCAGATTTCTATTTCCTTGCATTCTGCTAAGTCCTTCACAACAACATGTTGTAAACATGCTGTCAACATCTTCTTTCCTTGGATAAAAATACTGGCTCATATTTCCTTTCTCTGTCCTCAGGAGTCACGGTGTTCCTAAGCACAGCAGAAATGTTCACTTTTACCTTTTCACGGGTGAGTTGCAAAGGTGGAGCTAAAAGGAAGAATTCTGTTTATTAGATTCCAGAGGAGTTTAAAATTACCTCCCCCTCCTGAACATGGGTCACAGAAATTCCAAGCTCATCTAAAAAAAAATTTACACGTGGGCAGCTGTCTGCATTGGAACAGCTGGGAAATCACCACAAGCTAAGAGCTTCCCTAAACTCAGCCTTTTCCTAGATCCACTGTTAGCCAGGTAGGACCTGTACAGACAGGCTGGCTGCAAGAGCAGAAGGCAGTCATAGTTTTGTAGCCAAAAGCTATGAAAAAAGTAGCTACTTCTTTATTGCAGGAGAAGGCAAAATGTCCTGAACTTCCTGATGGGACACATAATTTAATAGCATTTTTATTTCCAAATACATCTGCTGATCTCTGGACAGACAGTGCAAACTTCTCCAAAATTAGGGACTACCTTTGTTCCTAACCAGGTGCTCTGGGGCCAAACCAGTGGAGAGAGTGCTAAGGAAAAGGTAACCTTTATTCTTTCCTATAATCTCAGAAACTGCTAGTTGCATTTTGGAAGTTGAAGAATACAAAAGAAGTCACAATTGCCCCCACTGTGGCTTACAAAAGCTGTATTTCTCCACAGGATACTATTTTTAACATCACAGGAATAGCAAAAGCTAGACCTATAAATAAAAGAAAATCACTAATTACCCCCATAAAGTCAAATAGAAGCTTGTTCAGGCCAGGCCATACGCTGCAGCAGGAGAGGTGGCAGCAGGGCAAGATCAGCAAGTTTTAGCAATTGTATAAAGTTGTGAGCTGGACATTTGCCCAAATGTTAA
Source organism: Platysteira castanea (assembly GCA_013397175.1). NCBI lineage: Eukaryota > Metazoa > Chordata > Aves > Passeriformes > Platysteira > Platysteira castanea. Next base: position 3,636,959 of record VYXC01006019.1, on the reverse strand, counting down.
ACAGAACCAGATGTATGGAAAACAAACAAGTTTCACAGCAACCTATTGGGTCACAGGCTGCATCTACAGCAAGAAGAAATATTACTGCAGCTTCCCTTTGCTTTGCTGAAAGGTTTCCAGCAGTCTTTGTTCCAGTTCCATAGTCTGTGCAAGTACTCCTCCAACAAATTTTTTTTTAAAAATCACTTCTACGAGAAGGGAGGGAAAAGCCCCCAGGCTGGCTGTAAGCATTACTGTACAACAACCCCTGCCATCTCTCTCCACTCTGAAAAGAAATGTGTATTTCTATATCCTGTCTTTTTGGAAGGACCAGAAGGAAAGGCTCCTTCCCGCCAGATGTGGAACATTTTCCCCCATTTTTCCTGCAGGAGTGGTTGTGTTACTGCTGTCCCCGTCTGCCATGCTGACTATGTCGATGACTTTTTTTTTTTAATCCCTGTGGTGTTTGGTGAATTTGGAGTTATCAAAGCTACAGGGGTGGAAGGAACCTCATCGAGGGTACCCAGCCACTGAGCACAGAGACTCAGTCACAGCTCAGAGCAACATCTCCACGGCAGCATTCCAGCAGTGTGGGGGAGTCTGTTCCTGCAGATGTTGTTCCCATCCCCAGGCAGCTGCAGTCCTTTCTGAAACCTCACCAAGTGACAACCCGAGAGACAGAATAATTGCACAAAGTCAGTGATTTTAAGATATTTTAAATGCTTTTATACTGGCTGATAACAGCGCCCCTCAGGAAGGGAAGAGTTTAGTGGAGCTTCAGGAAAAAGGGCACAGTAAAATGTCTGAGCTCAGCTGGTAACAGGCTGTGCACATAGTTTAATTAAAACCAAAGCACTTCCCTGCCACGCCCCCATCTTTTTTTAAAATATTTTTGGACAAGAGCAACAGGACTGTCAATAAATGTATAAACAACCACTGCTTCTGGGTCTTTTCTCTGACCCTTTCAGGTGCTGTTCTGAGAACTGCCCAGCTCTGCTGGAGCTCTGGGCAGGCACCTCTGCAAATGCCTGGATGACATCAGTTCCTCTGCCTTATTTCGGGCTGCTCTGAAACTCGGCTGTGTGACCAAGGGAGCAGATCCCGAGCCCCGGCAGCATCCTGAACCTGCTCCCTCACATCCGCCCTCCCTTCCCCCGACCCTCGCTCTGCTCGTGCGTCAGCTGCCGAGGTTAACGCTTATCTCTCAACAATTCCTCCCCCAGGCATCTGTTACCTTCAGAGACAGAAGAATAAAGTTAAGCTTTCAGAAAAAAACCCGAATCTCTTTTCCTTGGCTCAGGCGCTCACGGCTGCCGGCAGCAGAGGGCGCTTCGCTTCATGCTCGCACGGACCCTGCATTCCAGCCGGAATTCGGGGAACATCCCTTTTACTCCTCCATCCCTTCATACCCGCAGCCCCAGAGACAAGTTATGTGCAGGCCAGAAGGTGTGCACTCCTAGGCAGTCCCTGCTGTTTGTCCATCCCTGGGACTCTGCTGCAGGAGGAAATAAAACACGGCTCCAGGCGCCATCCGGACACGCCACGGGAGGACCCGGGGCCAGCACCAGGATGAGCACCCGCTGCACCCCCCGGTCCCTGTCCCAGGCAAGTTCTGCTGCTGCACACCTCGGCTCCTGCATGACACACGGCCCTCAGCCCCCAAAGCCCCTGAATCTTAGAAAAATCCTCCAAGGACTTGTATTTTAAAGCCGATGTCCTGCGTTATTACGCTGCTGCATGGGCTCCGTTCTCCCTGTGTCTGATCCCAGTGTGGAGGAGCAGGGTCACGGAGAAGGAGCAGAGGCATTTAAGGGTCCCAAGACGAGATCTCCAACCCAACAGCACAGTGAGGGAGCACAGGGTGCCCCTGCCAGGGATCACTGATTTTGTACTTTGGTCTCCTGGCCAACCCAAGCCAGCCGCTCTCTTCTAAAGGGACCAGTTTTTAAAATGAAACCCCTCTTCCCTTCCCCTCCAGATGGATCTTGGTGCCAGGCAGTGTCCCAGAACACAGAGGTCACTGATGATCTGTTTATCCTGATTACTCAACAGCCTGACAGCAGGAAAGCAGGTGTGTGGCACCTCTGGCATCTCCAACCTTTCCTCCTCCTGGCAGCCCTCTCATACAGAGCCTCAGAACCTTTGCACAGAGCTCCTCTCCCAGAACTTCCCAAATGCGCTTTCAAGCAATCCTCAACCTCACCCCAATCCTCTGGGGCACAGGACACCCTCTCCACACCCTGCCTGGCTTTTCTCTGCAAATTCTGTGCCCTGCAGTGAGACAACGGCTCAGGCAAATGTTTGAAGAGGGAAAGCTTGGAATACTCTGGACTTGCATAGTCTTAGAACTGGTTCTCCAGTAATAAAAGATTTTCCTAACATAACTGAGCTTTTTGCACCCTCAAAACCATGCTTCTCCTCCATTTTGACTAATAGTGTTCAACACAGTTATTTTCCTCATTAAAATCTTAGTTCAATGCACATGGATTTGCAGCAGCTCCCACTAAACCACTCCTGGAGGGAATTTTGTTTTATTAGCATCCTGATCACAGCAAGCTTGATTGAATAAATTATGTAATTAAGGAAAACCGGGGTATTGTAGAACAGAGCTGTAGGAACCTTATTCATTCTTCAGGCCAATGTCCTGAGAATTCCTTTTCCCCTATTTTCAGACAAAGGCCATGTGGTCAGAGGGCAGGCTGTTCTGTCCCAACCCAAAGAACACGCCCAAGGCTGCCTTCCATCTTCTCTCCCTCACTTGCTCCCTCAACTTCCTGGTTTCTTGTTCCCATTTACCTGCAGTGCCACACATCCAAAAGCAGAGCCTTCACCTTCAGGAGTTCTTCATCCCCTGCCACGCCTTAGGCTGAAGAAAGGTGGATTTCCACAGAATACAACACAAGAGTCAGCTTGAAAGACCTTGATCACTGTTTCTATGAACTCACAACATACTATGAGATAAAGTCTGTTTGGTTCAGAGGAAAAGCATCCTCTGGTGTGTAGAGCAGTGTGTGCAGGAGCTGTCTTTCCTGGCCACACAGCAGTAACTGCTGCAGCACCGATGCCAGGGACGAGAGATCCTCATGGACACAGAGACACCATCTGTGCTCAGCCGAGGGTGCCTGCACCGGCAGTGAATGAGTTGCCCCCGTGGTGGCTCCCTGCCTACTGCCAACCTGCCGCTGGTGGGGCAGGAAGGAGCCAGACTCCCGGTCTGCTCCTCCATCAGTCCCAGCAGGAACTGAAGCCCAGCCAGCACCACGATCCAAGCTGTCAGTCCAGGAGCTGCTGGGGCCCCTCTCCAGCTGCCCCTGCCAGAGGCACAGCCTGCAGGGGTGGAACAAGGCTCCAGGGGATGCAGTTTCACCCGAGCCACCACCAGGGCAGTCATGGAGTCCAGACTCACGTCACCAACACCCTGGAGCTACAAACAGGAGCAGCAAAGGACTCAGCACATGTTTTTAAGAGATGGCAGTGGAGGAGAAAGCATGATGAGAAACAAAGATATAAGACAATAAAGGTTAAGGTACTTTTATTATAAAAGTCTATACAATGAGCACCAGACATAGCAATGCAATTATATCTGGTTTAGTTATATATATTCCATATCTATATATCCATATAGATATATAGGTTTTGCTTTTACCAAAGTAAAACTGTTATATCACAAAATGCCTAGTTCTACCATTTATTTATTGCTCAACAAGGGTGGCACAAAACACACTCAGCATAACTGTTGCCATGCTTATCTACTATACTGAATAAACAGCCAAACACTGCATAACAAACACAAAGCAGCTGTTAATTCTGAATTGGAACCAGTCTGATCACTCACTCACTTATAAAAATATTGGAATCATATAGATTTAAGCATTATAAAGGAGGAATATATTATTTAAAACATTTAAATAGTGCATATTGACATTTTGCATGTGGTATATAAAACACAAACATTCATGTACAACACTATACAGTACACATTAGTTTCAATGTTTGGATACACCCGTGTCTGCAGACTGATAGAAAAGGAACTGAAGTGTACATTGCACAATGGAACTGAATAAAATTGCTAAATGGTCTCAAAACTAGTTTAACCTCATAATTCTCTAAGGTCCCAGATCACTTCGCAGTTAAAAAAAAAATTAAAAAGGCATACCACCAGTGCTCAATAGTTTTAGTGCTTTTTTTTTTTTTGAATTCCAAAATTACATGCCTACAAGCAGAGTAAAACAAACCAAGAAGTATTCTACAGTACACAAATGAAATCTGAGCACTAAAAATCCTACTTGCAACCTATTTCATATGCTTCATGACAGAACAGCAAATCTCTGAGGTTACGTGTGAACCATTTCTTACATCATGAGAAAGTTCATTTTTGGTCTTTCATAAAGCAGAGTGAATCATTGCTATGTTGACATTAGCCAGTCATAAAAACATGCAGTGAGAGTAAGTGCATGCAAAACATGGCCACAACCAAACTGATACAATAAAATAAAAAAAAAACAACTGAGAAAGCACCAGCTGAAATTAGCATTTTGATTTTGCCAGATCAGAAACAGCTGCAGATGGCTGCTGCAGAGCAAAGCTAGTCCCTAAATCATCATTCAGCACAGCAGATGTGATACTCAAAACATTATTTAGTTTCAACTCTGAAGCTAAATCATGCAAGGCCCATAAACTGTTTTGCTTACATCGTAAGGGTTAGATAATGTATTTTTCTTCTCCAACTGTAAAACAAAACCGTGATAAACAGCAGTAATCTTTCCACTCCAAACCGACGGTTCTCCCTGTGGTGCGTGTTAACTACACTGATTTTAGCCCTTGACACCATACTCATTTCTGGTACAGTGGGATTTAAACTGTCCTAAGCCAGCTCCTTTCTGTGGAGCCATGCAAGTCTGAGCGCCATCAGATTTCCCAAACACCAAAGTGTTCACTGTGCTCCTCAAATCTTCCGAAAGCGGAGACGCCGTATCCAATTCAGCCCAAACACTACGTCACCACTGGCTGATAAACAACAACCGAAAAAGGGATCAAATGAACAACAATGACATGAGTCCTGTAGGCAGCATGTGATTGAACTTTTCAGTCGTCCAAGGTTTAAAAGCCACTAAGAAAAGGTCACTTTCTGGTTTGTGCACTGTCATCTTTATCAAGGAGGAAATGTGACCGCTAATGAGCAAAATCCAAAGACGTTAATTATTACTGTGTATAGGTGCAATTTAGAATACCAAAAATCAAAGTTGTTCCACAGCAGTCCTTTGAAAGGAATTACAGTCTGTTTAAATGTTCCAGGAATTAAGAGCTGTACCCTTAATTTGCTGATTTTTTTTTTCCCCATAATAAAAAAATAGGCAAGAGAAGTAGTTCGGTGTAGCATTATGGTATTAATAATTTCTTCAACAATGCCAAAGGTTGGTAATAAAAGTCTCAAAGTTCTTGAATGCTAAAGAAAAAAAAAAAGCTATGGTTGTTTTGGAACAGGATGGAGGCATCTGGAATACAAAACTTTGATGGAAAGTGTGTTTGCTAAAGTTGGATAGAGCAGTCTCAAACTCAGAAACCTTATTTGCTCTCTAAACAGGTCCTGCTTACCCTTCAAACATGTCCTAGTGGCACCACAGTAAAGTGCACAAACTGGATTCTTTCAACAGTGCATGACACATGAACACAAGCACCCAATAAGTACAGGGGTAGTATATGGAAACAGTATGTTACTCAACATGTTGGAGGAATACAATTTAAATTGATTTTGAAGAATCTTGTTTGCTGATAAGGACTTCTAACAGCCTCAGTTTGGCTTTGATTTTCTTGTACTCCCTGTACTCATCCAGCATTGGTACCCGATCTTCTTTCTGTACATTCCTGTAAAAACAAGAATATCAAAAGTTCAACTAAATCCTCCATCTTGCACCAAGCCAAACACAGAAGGAGCTACAGGCAGTTATTTTAGGGCAGATGAAAACATTATTGGCAGCTTGTTCACCAATAACAGACACATTATATTTTAGTTCATTGTAGTTAGAATTGCCAGCACCTGAAAGACTGAATTGAAAACCAAGTAGCATTTATTTAGCACAACTGCTGCAGCACTGTGTAATAATCATTGCCCTAAGCTCTCCTGGGAACTTTACTAACAGGATATGAAGAGTTTCATTTCAGATCCTGTGTACACACTACCGAAAAAGATAAATAAATTTAAGTCAACCTACATTTTTTACAGTATGTGGATTGACCCACAAACTGGCAGCAGAGCATTATTCCTACTGGTGATGCCTTAAGTGTTAACTTTTACATTTTTCAAATCCTGTACTGCCAAGTGTGTAACTGTGAAGCTTCTTGTGGCCTGTTAGCTGCTGTTCTCTCATGCTGGTTAGACAGAACAAATCTTTCTAGGTTTTGACCTCAAGGACACCAGGCCCCAAAATGTGTAAACTGAAGTCTCTGAAGAGGAGGGCAAACCTGGGGTAGTTACATCATTAACTGAGGTTATAATTGGACAATTAACCCTGATATGCAAATGAACCAAACTTTTAAAAGTGTGAAGAACTCATGACTCGGGGTCCATCTTGGATGTAGCCTTTGGCCTGCCCAGGGCATACCTTTGAAGGCCCTTCAAATAAATACCTACCTTTATTCCCTTCTTCCTGTCTAGTCTCTTGTTTTTAGGTGGCCATCTCAGGCAGCACTGCACTATAATAAATTAACCTATTATTATGATTAACCTCATTATTTGCCATTGAAATCAAAAGCAGTTTTGTCTCAAATTCAGTAAGTGCATGATGAAGCCAGGAATTTGTGTGACCAGTGGTCCAGGAGTTTGTAGTTCAGGAGAAACACAGGAGAAAGCACAGTCAAGTGAGAGCACTTGCAAGTCAAGAAAGTGACTTCTTAGAAGCGTTGTCAGTTTTGTTCCTGAGGTGAGACACCTCGAAAATACAATGGGCAGCAATTCAATCCAATTTGTGACAAAACAAATTCAAATAAGAAGCTTAAAAGAACTAAACAATAAGGAGAAGAATAAAATTTATAAAACCCTTTACTGGTAAAGCAAATATCCATTGCCAGAACTCACCTACTGGATCAAGGGGCAAATGGGCAAATTTCCCTGTCCTGTGTTACAGAACAGGGGTCATATGGGGGTTTTTTAAATTAAAAAATCATACTTTTTAGTAAGTATTTTTAAATACTTTTTTTTTTAAATGGAACTGTTAAAAATACACGAAGTTATCTCCCTCAGGAGATTATTCACAGCAGATCAAAACAGATCAGATTCCAGCTGGCAACATTCAAAGTTAGCAAATATACTCAGCTACATTATGAGGCTGCAGCCCAGCATCTGGTTTTGTGCTGAACAAACCTTCCATTCTGCTGATAGAACTCCTCTTCAAATTCTCTTAATGTCTTACGTAGCTTCTTTTTCTCAGCTCTGGCTTTCCACAGTTGCTCCAATAATTCAGGCCTAAAAATTTCAAGTGAAAGAAAAATACTGTTGGCCATACAATAGAATTTAAATTCCTCAGAAACAATTGAGCTAGCTGCACTAATAATTTATTTGTCTGGCTCATAAGGAATGTGCTATCTGTTTGAAAGTGAAATATTGAGAACAAACTAGTAGTTAATAAAGGGGTATAAATTTTCTGCTGTCTACACAGCTCAAGTAAGGCTGAAGAAGGTTTATAAGATACTAAATAATTCACTGAGTACAAAAAAGATCTTAGTCAGACATGTCAGAGCAAAGAACACTCACTCAATCCAAACATTTCCTGAGAAGTGCCGAACATGTCACTCCCTTCCACCCAACATCATAGATTTAGTATCATGACTCTTAAGTACAATAATTACAACTACTATAATTAAATTATCCACTTAATTGTCCATACATAGAAGCAGCTCGGGTGCTGGAGAGCCTCAGGTCCCGGGTGAGTTTCTCTTGACCATCTTCAATATCAGACTCAGAGTTTTCAACTGGGCTTAGAACGGGCTGTGTTTGGGCAGCAGTTTTTAAGATTTCATTTAGGTCTGTAGACAAACCATCACTTTCCTCCTCTTCTTCCTGAAAGTGAAAACAGAAATTCAAAACAAATGTGATATATTTCAGTTCCTTATTACAAGTGCTGGGAAGTATTTTTAAAATGCACTGTACCTACCTTAATTTCTTCAAAAAAATGGGCCGTTTCACCTTCAATAATGGGCTGTAACATCTGCCCCCGCCTCTTGGTTGATGGCGATCCCTGCAAAAATGGAAGTTTGTTTCAAAATGTACAGTAAGACATCAAGTGCTGTTCGAAGTCAAAATTATGTTGAAGTCAGCCAATATTTCCTCTTTGAGATGAGCAAAAGACTGCAAACATACTTACAGAGCACAAATAAAATAACCATATAACCATTTAACTCAAGAAGTTCAGATACCCAGGGTGTCCTTGACATAAAAGTAAATGTTGTAGCTTATAATTTATTTTAAAATACTCCTTTTCAGACTTAAAATAAAAAGCATTTGCTCTCTCCATGTTTTGTAGAAGATTCATGAAGTGCAATGATAGTTCTATATTTTGTATTTAGTCTTGTTCCTCCCAAACCAAACCACAGTAACAGAGGCCAGAGCTGGTTATCTCCTGCCAGGCATCCACTGGGAATAATCCTGCCAGGTTCTTTTTCCAGACCACTCTGAAGCCCCACAACTGCAAGTGTGAAATCAGAGCTATCTATTGCCACCTCAGAGTCAAAATCTTTTTAACTCCAGCCTAAAGCAGGTGTCCCTGTGCTGTCCAGGTGCCCGCTGCACACATGCCATAACGTCCTGCTCATCCTTTATCCCCAAACAGCAGAAGCAATTCCAACAGATGGTCTGGGCAGGAGAAAGGTGAAACACGAAAGCCACACAGACAAGGACCAGTCAAAAACTTTAGTTCACGAAAGGTAAATAGTCTCCTGCTTCTCTGGACATTTCCATAGAGGCTTCAGTGCATGTCATTAATGTACCAGGACACAGTAAGAGATAGCTCATGGAATCAGTTGTCATATAAACAAAAAAATCCATTCTTGAAATACCTGGCACTGAATACAGCCTACCTAGAAGCTACCACTGAACAACCCTTGGTAATATGAGAGGTCCTCATGTCTTTTATAGGTTTCAAAAGCAAAGACCTGTGAAAAACATTTTACAGGTGCTGCCTACAGCACAGATTAGGAATCGTGTTACTGACATCTCTCCTGAATTTAAAATCCTTCTGGTGGGCTATCACCCATCCCTTTATTTCACAGCCAAAAAACCAGAATGACCATGGTAGTCAGAAGGCTACCAAGAATGTAAAACCCATCTCAGCTGAAGAGTCAGATTTTTGAGGGGAGAGATGGGATAAAGCTCAACCAGTCAATGGCACTACCAAAAAGCTGTGACTCACCAGTCACAGAGAAACACATCAGTGCCTAAGAGCAACCTGTGTTTACGATAAGAGTTCAAAAAGAGATTCTGATATAAAAAGCCCTTAAATATGACTGGGATGCAAATCATGTTTTTCTTTAAAAGCAGCCACCAAAAAAAAATGTACGTGCAAGAAAGGCAGAATCTTGACCTGGTCCCTTTATCTCAATGTACTCCAGCTTACAGGGAGAGCTAAGAACTGTCAGTGACAATGTAAACAGCAGATTAAGTTCCTGCTGAGTAAGCCCAGCTACCTACGTCTGGGAAGAACTGTCTGTATGCAAAGAGATTATCTCACGTCAGCTATGCAGTCCCTTCCTTCCAAAAGGGTCAGCAGCCAACATCAAAACAGGGATTTTGCAAGTCTGGGTCAGTATGCAAGGCTTGGATTATAGCTCACGCAGAACAAAAGCAGCCGGCTGTCATTCCCCAGCTGTTTTAGAGGTACTATAAACAAGGTTACATCAATTTCCTTGCACAGTGTGAAAATTTTTCTTCCTCATCTCTCAGAAGACCACAGAGAGAGGATAGAAAATACAGAAGAAATGAAGTGAAAACACAATGAAAAAGCATGGATGTTGTACGGATGCTGCAGGTGCTGGTAACATGTCTCTCTCTGGGGAAGCATGAAGGAATGAAATGGTTCTGATGGCAATCCTGTCACTCAAGCCTGTGCTGACAGCAACCTGCACTGCAACTGGTGTTACTATTTCAGGGAGAACTAAAAGTACAGTATGTCCTGTGGATCCATACCTAGCACAGGCACTTGAGAACATCTCAGCCACAGCAAGTTAGCACAGCTCACTTACTTCCACAGAGAACCATCTGATTCCCAAGAGCCATCAAGGTCACAGACAGTTTGGAACTGCTCTGTTATCAGCAGTAAATCAATCAAATGCCTCAAGTACAACGACAACATCTTGTATCTTCCACAAGAAAGATATTTTAGGGAACAGTGTTACTAGCTCTTCTAAAGGCACCCTAGCAGTTCAAAAGTGGGAAAATAAATAGAAATAGCATTTGTTTTACTCACAAGAATAGGAGTAATGCTTGCTCTAGTTAACATTTGTTTTACAAGTCTGTATCTGTCATAAAGTGGCTTCACAATATGTCTTTCTTCTCTAGTAACCTAAAGGCAGAGAAACCACAGAATTAATTATACCGGTCACTCAATCACAGACAAGCAAACACAAAGCCGTGTGCTTCTGCCAGGCCACCAACATTCCAACTAGGAATACAAAACTACCTAAAATTGTGTGTATGAAAGGGGGTTTATGCAGATAAAAGGGAGTAAGTGGGTGCTTTTTCATTCTCTCTCACTTAAACACCCTGTATTTTTCAGGGAAAAGATTTACACACTTCCTAAAAATTAGGGGAGCTTCAGCAGAAGCAAACCCTCTGTCCTTAAATATCCATGGAAAAAAGGAAAAAAAGGGACCAAGAACTGGGGGAAAAGATGTGCCTGGCAATGATGATGGTTCTACAGAAATGACAGGGAAAAAAGAAAAAGATGAAACTGTAGAGAGGGGGTTGGGAACTGTCTTTTCATTTCTGTTTCTGTGAAATCCAGAATAGCATTTCCGGTCTTTTCCCAGGAAATTCAATAATCTTGTTTATTTTTCAGATGCCTCTTTGCCTCACAGCCATATAAGGCACCAAATGACACCCATCACTTTGCACACTTCAATAACCTGCTGATTTCTGAAAAGGGGGCCTATTAATACATACTTTTTTCTTTTTTTAGAAGTCAGTGCAGAAAGTTCCTCAGCTGGCAACATGGAGGCCAGTAGATACCTTTGTGTTTTGGAGAAGGAAAAAGAAGAACCCCCACACCAGCATTAAATTCTGGTCTTACTATAGCGCGAGAGTTACTGCTGTCTATGCACACAATGACACAGTTTGAAGTAAAGCCAAGCATTACCGGCCGTCCATGTTGGCTTTCATAATACAGGAGGCTCTTCTGGAGAGACGTTTTCTCTTCTACCAAATGGTCCTTTGTCATTTTCTATCAAGAATAATTAGCATTTAATCAAACACAAGTCACTCTTACCTGTTATATAGATGCCTAAGCCAAACTTAGCTTAGTTAATATCATACAACCCACCTTCCTCCATTTAAAGCTGTTCAATATTGTCAGCACATACTTGTAAATACTTTAATAAAGAGCAAAGAAAATGTGGTTCATGTTCATAAATTTGCCAGAGTCTGAAATATGATGGCCTGGCAAAGGGCTGCTGGGCAGAGGCATCATCGTGCTGATAAAGTGGTATCTCAAGTGTCTCACAGTGTTCTATTTCCCCCTCTTATTCTCTTAGAAAAAGCCTATCCATAACCTTATGCTTACCTTTATATCTTCTGGTAAACATCTCTCAACTCGTTTTTCTTTTAATCTTTTCAAAATGAGTTCAAGTGTAGCCTCCTTGGTGGGCTTCTTCTCTTTTTGCACAACCCGCATCTCATCTTCATTTTCTTCATCCTCTTGGTCAAGAGAGGAACCAAAGCTTTTTGGAAGAGTGTTACTTCGTGGACGTGTCTGAGGTATGAATTCTCCATCTGAGCTCCTCTGCTTTGCATCTAAAATGAGAAAAATTGCTCAATCCAAAGGTTTAAAAGAAGTAACACTCTCAGTTTAACTGCAAATACAGGAACATAACAATTTGCATAGGCTAAGTTTCTCTCCTGAAGAACTAAAGCCATAAGAATAATTTGATTTTTGAATAGTGCAGAATGTAGAAATGAAACATCTTTAGTGTCATGTGGAATTTTACTGAATGACTTAGCCATTTCAGTCATGTAGATAATTTGTGTTTGTAGAAAACCAGAAACTGTAGCAGTCTCTTACCTTTTATTTGCTTTCTCAATTTGGTAAGTTCAGTCATCCATTTTAAAACTTTTGGATTGGCTGCAATATCACTATAGGAGGGCTGAAAAAATACAAATAAATTACATATTAAAACAAACACACTAAATCTTGTTTATAAATACTTCTTTCAAGATTTGGTAATATTCATGACAGTGAATGTGAACAGTTACATGGATTTCACTCAGTATCAGATCAGAACTCGGTGCCAACGTAAGGACAACACGTGTGAAAATAAAACTGAAACAACTTCAGCAGCTGAACCAGAGAGTGGTAAGACACTTCTGCTTTTCCACACATCTCAGCTGAAATGCCCTCAGTCTCACAGCAGAACTGTCACTCTGTCCTTCTTTGGCTCTGGCATTCTAGCACATTTTTTAATATTGCTGTTGCTCAGCTCACTTTTGCAGACAGCAGTGTGTAACAAAATTCTTCTAATTTGTGAACACACAAGTTATTCAGTGATGAGATATAAGAGTCACTATGCCCTCCAATGCAGTCCTTTATCCTGAGTAAAGACAGAAGTGCTAACCTACCTTACTGTTCTTCTCTTTTTCAAACTGTTCCTCAAATTGCTTTATTTTTTTCTGTAATTTCTTGACAAGCTGATAAGGTGTCTTGTCTTCCCTTTTGTCATCTTTTGAGCTAAAGGATGCTCTTCGTGTTCTGTATAAAAACATTTTTAAATGTCATTTAGATAATTAAATTAGTCCAAACAACATGTATATTTAAGCAAGAGAGGAATAATTTCATTCTTTTCAAGTTTTTAGAGCTATTTACTCCAACTGCTTTGAGCTGCTGCCTTGTATTATGTTATTTTGCTGTGATGTTATTTTTCCTCCCTAATGTCAGTAATACCCACAACAGAGAAACAGTATTTGAAATTCAAATGTAATGTACCATTCATTGCCAACTTTCTGGTGCCTGGGCTATTTACCTAAGTTACTATATACTCAGTTGTTCTTCAAGTACTGGGCACAGTATAAAGCCCAGGCTAGAAAACACCACAGAACAATCCTTGCTAATTAAACTGCTTCACTTAACTGTCTCAGTCAAGTTAATAGATACTTAGCTAAAAAGTATCCACATCATTTGTTAGTCTTACTAGTAAATTCCCTACATTTTACTAAGAGACTTACAGAGTACATGGTTCTGGTTTTATATTATCTTTCACACAGCTCCTTGACGTTTGCTGCTTTTGCAAAGTGTTTTTGTTTCAAGACTGACATGAGAAATCCCCAGAACAGTTACTGTACAAGGTGCCTGAAACATCCCTCAATGCAGCCAGTGACATCTATGTAGTTCAAGATATTAGATATTAATCTAATAATAATACTAATCTAATAATCTGCTAGAGTAGATCCTTATTAGTTTCAGAACGAGGAGAACAGCTATTATCATCAGCACTTTTCTGCAGGTCAGTCTTCTATATCATTTTAACAGTACTTGCTAAATATCTTTTGTGGCTAATAGGAGAAAACTTGCACAAGGATCTTTTTGCATCAATAAATCTGCCAGACAGACAACTAGAAACTCTAAACATGTTCTAATCTCCTGTTTCAGGTTTTCTCATTTTTATGAGATCATTTCTTGCCTAACAAGCATGACAATTCTTCTCAAATTCCCTTTAACAATAGCAGACAGTATAGGTCCCAGGTTATTTACAGTTTTGGAGAGTCACACTCTCCAGATCACACAAATAACCTGCAGCTTGTTGAGTGACAACTCTACTTCAATAAACCAGGTTTAAAAAAAAATAAGAAAAAAAAAAGGCAGAGCTTACATAAAATCACAGACCAGAGTCTGTGATTTGTAAACAAAGCCTATAAAATCACAGACCAGAGTCTGTGATTTGTAAACAAAGCCTATAAAATCACAGACCAGAGTCTGTGATTTGTAAACAAAGCCTATAAATCCCACCTTCAGCCCAGGAAGTGCCATTATAGCAGGTTGTCTGAAGCCCTGACCAAATGCCAGGGAAAGCTCTGCAAGCTTGTCCTATTTTTATTCTATTTCCCTCAGCATCTGTCAGTGGCCACTTGAAGAGACACAATCCCACCCCAGCTGAACCCCTGCTCTGAGTCACTCCAGCAGTTCCTGGGCAGGCAGAGCAGCCAAATGGCCACATCCTGCTCCATTTGAGCTTGGTCTTCAGTTCATTCAGATCATGAAAACCCGCAGCATTCTTACACAGCTGTATTTTCATCCTGCCGGTAACATTTCCTGCCCACCAGATTGCATTAAAATACACACCTAACAAAAGAAAGTGCTTTGGATGAAGAATCTAACGTTTCTGGATCATGTAAGAAACGCTGGCTTTGCCCAAAATCCAAACTCCGATGCGACAATATGGGATGACAGTCCTCTTCCAGTGGATGATTAGTCATCCTCCCAGCCTGTGGGGAAAGCTGAGCTTCTCCAGATTCACTGTCCTCCTGCCAAGATTTGAAAGCAGGAAATGGATCTAGAAGATAAAAAAAAAGACACAAAAATGGTACTTTTCTGTTAACAGAACTATAAACAAGAGTCAAAAGGAAACAAAAATGCGTACCCAATGCTTAGTCTTGTATGCTCTAGAGGATGTGGTGTCATACACAAAGTTAATAAAAACAGTGAAATACATCAGAAAGCTACAAATTCTGTCATATAACTGAAAGAAAAAAGTACTGAAATGAAGTATGCACACTAGGATCCCTTTTTCAAAGTGTATCTTAGGAGTATGCATTTCTGAGCAGTTCAACAGTGTAAAAGAGTCTTATTTATGTATGAGAAATACAAAGAATATGTTTATATATAAGAAATATATAAGAATGTGTTTATTGTCCATTGGAGTATTTTGCTGTGGAAATTAGTTTTCATACTGTACACACGTACTTTGAAAGGTTGTCTTCTTGGTTTTGAAGAAGATAGGTCTGACAGTACCTCTTTAGGTACAATGGCCATTTGCTTAAGTCTTTTTCAAGAAGTGTTTTTGGTTTTACGATAAAATTTATCTTGACACCACTGAGAAAAAGAGATTTCTTAATTTGTGGAAGGTGATTTTTTTAGGAAGAAGATTCCAAAACAACCAATTCTTTCAAATCCCTATGAAAAGCTCCTTGCTAACACCCCTTATAATTCTTCGACATGTTTTTCTTGTTGTCTAACAAAAAGCTGACATAGCCTTCCAAGTACTTTAGTTTAAAATCCCACCCCCCTTTTCCTTTCAGAGTTGCCTGATTTTTTTCTAGTTCAAATCAGAAATTTGAAAACTGGGTTCAAAGTGTGCAGAACAACAATAAAACCCACAAAGTAATCTTTAAAAAAAAATAACCCTTGTACCTGCTTTCCATTGCACATTTACTAAGTTTGATTGGGAATTTTTTTGTTGTTTTTCAGCTGTGATCTTGCCTGTTTGCACAGTACAAGATACAAGAAGGGGACCTTTTTGAATCAACAAAAAAACTGCAGATCAGAATATTCCCAAGATATAAGGGACAGCAGGTGAAGGGTTAGTTAGAAAGCAAACCATCAACTATCAAAAGGCAGATAACTGAACGTATGGCGAACCATACTTACCCTCCCCTTCTCTCTGCAGATGCATTGTTTTGAAATCAATGAGGGGGAAAGTGATAGGGCATGGCGCTAATAAAATGAAAAAGAATGGCAAAAATACTAAAGTGAACACACAGCACAGTCAGAACAAACTATACAAAACATGTAAAGCAGGAAGATACAGTACCAGGGAAAAACATCCCATCTTTTGGACCAGGCCCTGAGCACTCTCAGCTTCCAAGCAATTCCCATGGCAGGTAAGGATGCTCAGTCCTCAGCCAATTTGAACTTTTTACTGGAAAGGTTTACAAAGAACTGGTACAGGAATAGTAAAGACTTAATTGCAGTTTTAGTAAGAGACTCATGCATCCTCCCATGAACAAAAGGCAAGCTCTAATGTTTTTGCTCAGAGCTTGCAAATAATAGAGATGGTGGTGATTTCCAAAAAGCAGGGCAAATGCAGAAAAAATATCCAGAAATATAAATCAACTATTCTGCAATTTTGCCTTGGGCCAGCAAGCACTTGATGTTGATTTTCAAGAACCCTGTTGCATACAGGCCTTTGAGTTTTCTATTAAATTGGCTTTAATAACCCAAACCTTGTAAGAGAATTTGGACTAGTACAGATTTCTTAACAAAGTCACTCTACTCCAATGGAATGCCACAAGGACTTGCAGTGCCTTGGAAGGCTGAGTTCCTAATAACCATCCTAAACAGGACTGAAGAATAGTCAACGTTCAAATACTTCAGAATGAAATAACACCTCTTGCAAAGATCATGATTTAATACCAAGAAGTTATAATATACATTTATAAACAGATAGGTTGCTTTATTTTCAGAACAAGGGTCATAAAGCTATTCGGGGAAGTAAAACCAAAAGCAATTTCATGAGCAGATTTAAGGAAATAATGAAAATGGATGCCACAAACCTTCTGAGAATACATATGAAGTCATCTTAACACAAATAGAGTATGCAACAAAATGTAATGTGCTATTAAGCAACTAAACTAAATAAAACACCAAAACCATAAGCAGGATTTTTATGGGTTTTTAGCTTTAGACTGTTCTTAATTTGAGCAATACGAATGAAAATCTGGACTCATTGTCTTTGGATGCCTGCAATTTGACTTCTCTGTGCCATGACATACTCTGAATGTGCAGTTTGCTAGGGCTCAAGACCAGCAACCAGCAAAGACTGTACAAAACTAATGAAGCAAATCACAAGTTGCAAACCTCATTATTTGCAAAAGGGTTAAAAGGGCAGTGTGGACTCATGAAGGCAATTCATTTGCAAGACAGTCAACACCAGTGACAAACTAACAATCAGTTATCACCAGCTGAGCTTCAGGACAAAGCTGTGTGTGCTGACATGGGACAGCTCCAAGCCGCACTGTTACAGTACACACATTCCAGCTTTACTTCCCTCATTTTGATATTTCCAACACTGCAACCAGAAGTTAAGTGCAGTGATTCCTTGTTACCAGTGTCTTGCTAACGTTTCACTGCAACACTTAAAGGCATCTCAAGGAACAGCTGTCATTTGAAGAGCCTGTTGAAAGTTAAAACCTCGTCCCTGCACGGTTCACCTGCACTACATCTATCAAGTTGTACTGCAAGTTTTCCAAACCAGAAACGAGTGGCCTGTGGCCACTGCACTGTCAGTGACAGCTCACAGCAGTTTTGCAGCTTAGATCACTTGCATTTTTTAAGGTGTGATGACTCCAAATATCAAAAGCAGGCAGAGGAAACACAATATAAGGAAGATATAAAAAGAGAAGTATTTTGAAAAGAAGATATTGACAAGAGTGTTTTGCTGTAGTTATAAAGGGCTTATGGTTGTTTTAAGTAAAACAAAAGTCTAAACAGTTATTACCAGACATTTGAGCAATAAAATTCAGTCAAGCTCAGGGGATTGCTAAGCCCGGAAAGCAGTGAAGAATAAGGACACAAATGTAAGGAATCCTGTCTGAGAGAAAACCGTTACAAGTATTTTTCTTCTCCTAAAGCGCAAACCATGGAGGGAGAAGGGGCACAGAAATGATATCCATCTGCAACTTTAGCCTTTATTTGAAAACTTAGAGCTGCAATCTTTTATCCAATGACATGGAAACCAAAACAACCAACAGATATTTCGGAAAATTTGAAATATAAACTGCTTTGTTTGGCAGGTTTGTGATTTTAAGTCAAATTCAGCTAATTCAGCTAGCATTAGAACTTCACTAGTTGGCATTTAATAAAACAAACAAGACACAGTGCAAATTTTCACTAAATGATACAATTAGAGAAACTGTTTTTAAAGACTTGCATGAGACACTCAGGGTCCTGGAACTTTAAAAACAATAAAAACCAAAACCAAACCAAAACAAGCTAGAATGAAACCTGGACTTTTTTGCTTTCTTTCTTTAGTTTTACCTTGGACTGTTTTTTTCCTTATATTTTTTAAGGTCCTTGTTTAAGTTGCAGATGGTTGTGAAACAACATGAGACCTATGTCATGACTCAGTTGGTCTTACCACGTGTATAGGAACATATTGTTGTCTGCTGCTTCTACTTTGTAAATTGTTTTATTTATCACTCCTCCCTAACTATATTGTGAGCTAAAGAGTGAAAATTACCTTCCCATTTGTCACCATCAGATACATTCTTCAGATCCAGATGTGGTACTTGGACACCCGGAGCTTCCTCGGGAACATTAACACTGCCATCCCCCAACACCTCTGAGTCAGTGTTTGCATTAAGATCACAAGTCTTGCTACTTGAATCCTGTATTTAAATAACAGAACAATTTTATTATTGCTTAGCAACTGCAAATCAGGTACCTAACCAGTTCCAGCACTTCTAGGAATTCTAAGGAAAAAAAAAAAATCTTTTCAAACTCAAGGAATTACCAATACACACAAGCCCGAACAGCAGTCAATTATTTACATTACAAAACATTTCTTACATGAGATGCATAGATATAAACTTGCTTTGCTGCCCTAAGTTTCTGTGAAGCGACGTGAGGAGCTCTCCACAGGAGGTTTTGCAAGCCTTGCAGCCACCAACCACCATAAGATGCTAAAAGCTAAATTTGTTGTTACTTCACATTTGTATTTCATATGAGATGCTGTGTAGCTGTGTATCTGTATATACACAAAATCTTTCTTACCAGAAACGTCTCTGAAGATATTCTATCATTGCCATCAAGCAATATATTATTTTCCCTAAAAAGAAGACACAGACCCCATTATCATTTTAATACAAGTCCTTAAGGGACAGTAAACACTATACACTCCCCTTAATTTTTTTTTTTTTTTTTTACAAACCCCATACAGTTTTAGCAGATAGGTAATGTATTTGCTTAAGCCAATAATTAAAACTCTGGGGGAAAAAAAGTTATATTACTTTTTTTTCCCACTCTGTGATCTTCACATTGAATTTCAAGCTCTAGCATGTAAACAACAACTAGACTTGAACAAAGTTGGAAATAAAAACAGCTCAGACCTTAATTCTCAAATTGAGAGTAAATATTTCAAAACTCAAGTGATCTAAAACTGAAATTTCCATCAGTGCTGAACCAAAGCTGCAGATTAGCAAAGCTTTCTGGGTAGGCACTGTTGCTAGCATTAATTCTTCAATCATTAAGAGCAATAAAATCTGCCAAAATATTTTAAAGAAAATAACTTTTTATTCTTCTGTTTCTCTTGCCCAGAACATAGTTGTTTACAAAAAAAGATGTATCATATGGGTTTGTATGACTACAGAAAAACACAGACCTTTCACTATTATTTTCTTCATCAACATCTTCATCTTCATCACAAGGTTTCAATAATATGTCTGCAGTCTGTTGGGAAAAAGTATGTTTAGGAAGATTTGGGAATGGCTTTCTCAGCAAGAAACATTTCCATAATCATCTCTGACCACAAAACACCCCCATAATCATCTCTGACCACGAAACACCCTCAAGAACTAAAAGCTTCTTGTGTGCGGCAATGGAAATCACACTTTTTAACCATGTGATGTTTTTACATCTCAAGTAAGGCCAGTGACCAGGTATTTTAATCACCAGCAGTCAGACAATGACTTGCCATCTTCAGATAAATCATTTTTTACTCTTTGTTCAACAAAAGTTGTACCTAAAATTGTCAGTCACAACATGAAGTCTGCAGTGACTAAAATCATGGCAGTTTGTACGTCCTAGTCTCAAAAACAGCTGGGTAGGATGTTGAGTTGTGCCCAGCATACATGCAGTGAAACAAGTCAGACAAACTTTTTAAAGGAGCTACTAATCCCTTTTACTAAATAAAGCAGCAACAGAATTGGAAGGGGATGAAGAAGTGCTGTCAGTTCTATGACACCACCTCCCAAAACAAGTTCAGATAAATACACGTCACCATTTCGTTCACTAAAAGTATTCATCCCAAAGTCTCGTTCTTGATTTCTTCAGAAAAGTGTCTTATTTGGGAAAACACAAGAAATTTGAAATATAAAATATGTCATTTGGTTTTAGACTTCAAGAAATCTCACAAAATGATCTTTACAGTGTCTGAAACTAACATGAATTTACCAGCAGAGTTCAAATACACCAACAGTTGCCAGTTTTACACTGCTGGCAGCGAGTGACATCCTTACCAGAAAAAACGCCATTATTCTATTGACATTATTTCAGTCCTCAAATCAAATTCGAATTTGTGGAAACAATTTTTAATTACAGTGCATTTGTCATACTCCAGCAGATAATCTCCACCCTGGAGATGAGCTGTGCAAGTCTTGCATAGTCACATTTACTGGAGTTGTGGAAACAGCTGCTTTATTTCCATTCCAGAGGCAAAGGAGAGCTCACGTGCAGAGCTGTGTTTTCCTACAACCCTACATGCTCCTCTCAAACTCTTTCCACAAAGGAGAATCATACATTTCCCTTTAACCTCTCCCCGAAAGATACAACTCTCCAATAACATTTGAAACAGTGTATTCAAAAGAAGGTAAAAACTAATATTGAAAAAAACAAAACTTCACCCCAGAATGTCACCTTACCACTGACAGCAATGGACAGAAGTCTATCAAAAAGCAAAAAAGGCCAAGAATGACACCAGGTATGACAACAAAAGTACTTCTGTCATGCACTCCCAGGCATCATGTCCCCTTGTATATCCAACACCATGTTTTGTGCATTTTGTGCTATAGGATAACAATCTAATTATTTTCTTAGAACAAGATTTGCCACTAAAGCACGAGGAAAGAACCAGCAC
Organism: Platysteira castanea; assembly: GCA_013397175.1. NCBI lineage: Eukaryota > Metazoa > Chordata > Aves > Passeriformes > Platysteira > Platysteira castanea. Next base: position 3,615,935 of record VYXC01006019.1, on the reverse strand, counting down.
AATGAATATTGTTCTGTGAAATTTAATTTACAGGATGGGATTCTAAAACAATATGCTAGTTTGTGGGAACAACTGGAAAATCTGGCTTGCTAGGTGATTCAAAAGAGTCATCTGGGATCCCCAAAAGCAAACAGAAGCCCAAGAGAAGAACACATCACAATAGTGAAAAGCGCTACGGAAACATTTTGTTTTAATAAAAACACAGATTCCAGACAACTCAGTTTCACTATGCTAAAGGCATCCATTCCCATCTTTTCAAGTTCAAAGACCCATTAAATTCTTCTAGTTTATTTAAGTCTACTAACAATAGGTTTGCTTATCTGGTCATCTTTCAGGAAACCCTCAGGAAGATTTATGGACTCGGGGGAAACCACTGCAGAAACTTCTCTACACATGTGTAACAAACCTCTCTATCCACAGAATTCGCCATTTAGATTTGTAACAACAAAAGTGTTAGCAAGTAAGTAAGGAACTACAGATTGGATTTTTTTCATTAGAAGGGCTTATCTGACAGCTGCATACATGCTGCTTGATACAGAGTGGTAGAATACTCTCTTCTCTTGCACATTATTGTTACCCTTGATTTCATTTTTGTCAGCACATATTTTATAGAACTCTTTGACTGCATCAACTAGAGAAGAGATAAAGATATGCTAAAAAGAACAGGACATCTCTGCCTACCACAGAAGAAACTGGAAGTAGAGAGAAAAGGCTGTAATCAGCTAATTACAAAACCACACCTTCCTAGCACAAGCATAGTCAAGAGGCTGCAAAGTCTCAAGGTGACTGCTACAGTTTCCTGATCCAGTGTAAGGTGACTGTGGGCTGTGCTGCAATCATAGCTCTACAGCTTCTGCTCCTCAGGAAGCCTTTACTAACACAGATGCTGTTCTAACCAGTGCTATGCTGCCTCATACACTGACTTACCTCAGCAGAAGGAAGGGCTGGTACCTGTGAAAGAACAATGGAGAAATATCAGTCAGGGTCCCAACAAGTCATGCCAAAATACACAAACATTTCTCAGTGCATGTGACACAGCAAGGAAGACAACTGACTGCACAGAGCAAGAGCACCATGTAATGCTACATCAGAGCTCTTAGGAGAACTTGGATCTCTAAAGCACTAAAGTTGCAGCAACTTATGATTTGATATACAGGAGACTCTTCCCCTCACCTGAATGCTTTCTTCTTCTTCAGTTACAGTATCATGTTTCATAGCTTCACTGTCTAAATCAGTGCAAACCAATACTTCAGAGCAGTCTCCTGTGTTTTCACTGCTACCAGTGTCATTATCTTCAATAACATCATTCCTAAAGATACAAACAGAAAGGCTTTAACAACCTGTTGTTCTACCTTTAAAAGAAAAAAAATAAGAAACCCATTTTTTTCCCCTTAAACAGTATCAAACATCAGGATGCTTTTTGTCTGGGTTTTTTTTTTAACAGAATTATTCTCACCAAAGATACTGGTAACAACTACAATTCCAATCACCTGTAGGCAAACTTAATTATTTATGTGATGTTTTGTACATCCATACATGATAGACATATTAAAATGTATTTATTTGATTCTTGTCTGAAGGGCCAGGCATACACCCCACACTTACCACACCAACCTAAGGAATTAAAACACAACAGCCAGAAGCAATGACATCCTGAAACTAGTGACTCGATGACACCGCTGTGGCTACACTCCTCTCAGTACTGAAGCCAGTTAGTTTACAGGTACTGTCACTGTGTTCCCCTCCAGTGAGAAATCCCATTTCTAACGTTTAATCTTCAGAGACTTAAGGCATGTAACATTACAGCCAGATTAAAACTAATTGACACCATATTTGTATTCACATATATTCTTTATGTGCCACCATCCCTGTTACCACATGACTCTGTCATTCATCACAAGCCTCTGACTTCTTTGCCTTCCTTCTCCTCACTCAAAAAGAATTTCAAACCACATGAAGAAAGCTCCTTCTCTATCAGATACAGAGATAATAAACTGAATGGGTTGAAAATTAACATTTTAACTATTTTTCCTTAATTCCAGCCATTCAGTTAGTTCTAAGAAATTGGCACTGGATTGCTGCTTTTTTTCAGTTCTTAATTTAACTGTGTATTTGCCTTCTGCACAGTCTGCTGCTTTAAAGAGCCCAGACACCCCTTTGAAGAACGCTATCATGTATCCTCTCTTACAGTTAATCCACAGTGGAACGATGATCAGAAGCATCTGGAATAGTTCCTGTGCCAGAGGAGGATACTGGTTTCAAACCAGCAGTGATGGCACTTGGAGCCTTCCCCTCTGTGAGATCAGCCAACCTTTACAGCACTTACACTGTGACTGAAGGAATTCAGCTGCTACAGGGCTTCGAGGCAATCACCCACTTACAAATTACTTCAAAGACATTAAATCTCTAGCGCTAAAACTCAGATTTAATTGATCATTACCAGCAATGACTATTACTTTTATGATCCACTGCAAACTTTATTCTTGTCTTCTAAAACCAGTAAAGACTGAACAATTTAGGAAAGAGCATTTGAGTTGCTGAACACTTCATGTGTTTCAAGCTCTGTTCATGTATTCCAGCTCTGAGCAACAAAGAAATTTAGGTACCGAAATCTTAACAACACATTTCTGAAGTCCGGGTGTTAATCACGATTACTTATTTTTAATAAAGCACCTAAATGTACCAGCTTCCAAATGCTGTCATGGCAATCACTACACTCAGAAAATGGCTTGATTTACAAGAAAAATAAAATCTGTTCAAATAAGGTTGGAACTCCACACAAATAGACCCACAGTGCTCATTCCACATATTTTTGGCTGTTTCATTGACACTGACAGCCAGAGCAACAAAGTAGCTATGTTGACATGGAAAGACAGGGTTATGAAACTGAAAGAGAATAGCTTTAATAGGTTAAAATTTTGTTATAAGTCACATCAGTGTGATATGAATGAAAGCACTTAAATTTACTCAAGTTCCTGTGCTCCTTGCACAGAATTCAGCAGTAAAACAGATACACTTCACAGCATTTTGAGCTACAAGATCATTTTAAAATACTTGCTTCAAGAGCTGTTGATTACTGGCAACCAATGGAACTTGATTTGTTTAAAAATAGGTAAAACTGAACAATAGCAGAAGTCGTAACTTTTATGTTGAGGTGGCGGGTTTGGGTAGGTTCTTTTGGAAGAGTTAAGATATACAATCCTACAGAATTCATTACAACAAAATCTTACTGGTTGTTAGATCCTTCCTCATCCCCACTGGGATTTTTTGTTTCATTGTTACAGCCCAGTCTGTGTTGCTGTATATGTTTCAGATCGTTATCTAAGCTGCTCTGCAGGTCGAAAAGATGCTGTTCCACAGCTGCTCTGATTGTTCTTTCTAAAATGCTAAAAAGAAAAAAAAGACAGAAAAGTCCTATTAAGAACACTACTTTTGCATTGATCAACTATACAGAAAGGCAGAGATAAACTTTACATGACAGGAATCTTTGATGGCAGTACTTCAAGGCAAAAAGAGACTAACTTTTCCAGAAAGGCAGTGGAAATTACTACACTTAATATTTTTGAATCCATAAGATTTACATAAACTATTATGAAGTTTATCAACAGTATTTTAAGAGTAATCAACACATTACAATAAGTAACCTATTTTTTAAAAACTATACACAAAAACTTATGAAAGCCTTATATGTTAATGTGACAGTAAAATCCTGTAAGAGGTCAGAGTCAACCCTGGAGCAGGTTCCACTTCAGCACATGTGGCTGGCACCTCCTCCTGAACAGGGCTGTGATCTTAAAAGGCAAAAGCCAACAAATAGCAGACAATCAGCAAATACCTGATGAAGGATATAGGATATACCCAAAATTTCATCAAGAACAGTATTCTTTAAAAACAGACTATTCTGCTGAGCTCATCCTAAATACACAAGAGGCCTCTAAAAATCCTCCTATAAAAATCTTAAACTATTTAATCCCAACATTGTGGGTTTTTTTCCCCTCCACATTTGTGCATAGAATTCCACTGAACTGTACTCAATATCAATGGTGCTAAAATTATAATTTGAATGCTATCATAATGTTAAGTAAAAAACTTATGATGTATCTAAGTGTAAAACCAAAGTTTTGGACTCTACATGCAAGCACACTGTGCTCTCAGGCTTCTGTAGTCAACAATACTGACAGGCATTATGTATTTCCTGCATTAGTGTTAAATGCCACCAATGAAATCTTTCACTCTAGAATATGTTCATTCACAACTGTAATCACAAAACTTACTGCATTTTTTTGAAAGGATGCATAACTTCTACGCATGTTCTAGTAAGGGTACAATTTGAAAGTTTGATACTTTCATTATACTTACTCTGCAGAGGCTGGCAAGATACTTATAGGAGAGATATGAGCACTGCAATAAAGAAAAAATATGTTAATATAATGCAAAAACTTATCACACTAAAAAGTCTTGAAGTCCACAGAAAGCGACTTAGAAAATACTTAAATATTTTATGAGATGCAGCTAATAAAAGTAAAATAAACATGTAAAGAACACCCTGATTTGTAGTTCCTTTATTATTTAAATGACGAAATCTGAAGGAACAGCATCACAAGGCAGAAAGTTGTAGAAACAGCAATGCAGATTTCTGTCTTTCAAGAGCCAATATTTGTTGTGCTATGAAGCTCCAAGCTCTCAGATGTATGGTCTTTCCCATGGGAAATACTAATCATTTTGTAGTCAGACATTTCCTGACACCTTGCTTAAGAATGCAGATTTTAACCTTGCTGCCTAAAGCAAATTCCAAATCACTCTGCCTTCCTCCACAGGTTCTTCCCACTGTTGCATAATTTTATTCTGCAATGTTCAACAGATCCACAACACTCTCTGAGCACAGCTACAACATTTCAAGTGGAAGGCAGATTATGGGACAGGAGCCTGACATTTGTACAGCATCTGGAAATCTCCAGGCAAAGCCACTTCAGCCTAGAATGTTAAACTCCTCAAGCAGGGGTGGGAGGGGGAATTCAACATAACTAACACAAGTCAGGTAATTCATGTGTATGTGGTCCCTCTACAATTTTTCATTAATATTATTAAAATTTAATTATAAACAGAATACTTAAAACTTTAGACAAAGTGACAGTAAAGATCAAAATAAAAGATGAGAAATTACTATACACAGCAGCAAGTTGCAACACACATACCTCACTCAGAAAAAAGTAAATACTAATTTCAGTTCAACTTGGAGGCAGGGAGGGCAGTAAAAAAAGGCCTTTTCTTTCTATTACAGATAAATAATCTCAAAAAGCTGAAAAAGAAGATGTTATTCTACTCTTTACCATGCAACAACACTGTTGCCAGACAAAGTTGATTTTAAGTACTATTTTCATGAATGCATAGGTAAACCCTGAAATACAAGGGAGCTTGCCACTCCCCTGGAGAACAGAGCAAGTTATTACCTCTGTGAGGTATCCTATCAGTTCTGACTGGTATGAGCCTTGCTTGCATTAAAAAATGTAGACAGTCTCTCTGTTTACCCAAGAATAGTTTCAACACAGAGAAGAGTATCTTGGTTAGAACTTATGAGGTTTATTAGTAGTTCCATCACCAGAGAGAGAAACCAGCTCAAGCAGACTTTCTATTTTTCCTTCCTCCAAGTAGATGAAACACCCGCAATAAAAGACTTTCAATTAAACATAAGCTGATAAAAAAAGTGGTTAACGTATTTATTCAAAAATAACTATACCAGTTTGTCTCAGACACCTTGTACTGGGCCAAGAGCAGAGTGCATAGCATTTAAGCCCCACTATGGCACAAGTGAACAAGTAGGTGCTCATATGCACTTTTAATTTCTTTTCTTCCCCCCCTTTTTTTTTTAATGGAAACTGGCTGACAAATGAAGTTCATCTTATGATTTGTGTGTGTGTTTGCCTGGTGAAAAGCCAAAGCTGATCTATTCCAAATGCGTTGACAGAACAGGCAGCACTCAACTACTATTTCAAAATAGACACAGCTTTGGGAAATTAAAGCACCTGACACAGAAGCCAGATCTTGTAGCCACTAATTTCAAAGCTGCAGATCAAATAACTGAGGGGGCATTTTGTATTTTTGTTACAAACAAAAAAATGGCAGGAGGTAGTTTACAGCTTAAGATATTTCCATTTCATTTATATTTCCATGCACAGAAGTTTAGCATAGCTCTACTATCTGTACAAAGCAGATTTTCTGATAAACATACTTTATATTAACAATACTTGAAAACATGAAGCTGCAAGTTTGGCTTCAGGAACAAGGTAAGAGGAAAGAAGCACGATCTTGGAAAAAAACCCCAGTAATATTTCAAATTATGAAAAATGTAGTTTTAAGTATCCACCCCAGTGAGTTCTACAAAAGTTGCATTATAAAAGGTATGCTTGTATTCTAAAGGTACAAATACATAATTGTGTAGATTGAAATCAATTTACTATTAAGGTAGTCACTCTTAGGACAAACTGGGAGAAAAAATGAGGCGATCAGAGTACAGAACACTGCAACACCCTAATTGCAAAAGAAAAACTCAGTCAAGGACACAAGTACAAACACTATTTATAGGAAACTGTGATGACTTGAAATCCTTTCATTCTACCACTTGAGACAATGAGGAACTGTGTCAAGAACAGGGAGAATCAAACTCATCTCCAAAGAATCCAGATGATTTCAGACATGGTTCCCAACAAAATTTTCCATCCTAGTGTGTAACCTTCAGCCCCCAGCACAGGATGGTTCTCCAGTGCTTTTACTCAACACCTTTAGGAGCATTAGAGGTACTCAGCAAAAGCTGTGTACAAATCAGCAGTATTGCAAAGCCTAAAGAATCCTCTTACTACATAAAGAATATCTTACATCTTCGACTAATCACTTTAGCAATTAAGCACTTTCTGAAACAAATGTGACAATCTTAGGCGAAAAGCCAGTACAACTTCTGAGCCCAGCTACCACAGTTCAAGGATACTTTTTAAAAGCTGTAATTTATACTGCCAGACAGAGCCTTAACGCAGCATGACACAGCAAGACACAGAAAGGTAAACATCTTTGTTTCATAATGCTAACTCCCTCCTGAGAATCCCTTCAGCACTGACTCCTTATCCATAAAAGGTCCCGGTAAAAACATACCTTGAGTAGAAAAACACATTAACTGGAGATAAAACATGTCCAAGTTTTCCTTGGTAATTTCCTGACCGTACACAGATTCTTATTTCTCATTAAAATAATCAGTTGTGACATTATTTCATTTCCTATCTCCAAACTATATCTCATCTCACATAATTCTGAAGTTAAAGCCTTACTTGCAATCATATCAAAACGACATTCTCCTTTCATATATTTACCTGTGCAGCAGAACTTTGCAGGCCATTCTGATTATTTTTGCTATCCCAAAAGAGCACTTCATGTAAAAATGCTTCATTTGGAAGCCAGCAAAGCGTGCTGTGGGCTGCTGGCTGTGCATGCTGCTGGCTGGGCTCCGGGGGCTGCCTGCAAGCCGGCACCTCTGGAGTGCTGCACTAAACCCTGCAGTCTAAATAGAAATTGACTGCAACATGAGGTCACTCCTGACAATAAGCTGCCCAATCAACACTTGAAAGCTCTTCTAACGTGTTGTTTACAGATTTTCCAGGATGGAAGGAGGAACAAGTATTTGGATGTTAAAAACAGCACTACATTAAAATAATAATGTATTTCCTAGCAATTTAGGCAGCTCTTCTATCTGGTCAGCTTTAACATGCGTTTTGTCTCCCTTGGTAGCTGTTAATATTATCACTTGTCTCTGATCAGAGTTAATTAAAGCACAAAAGGGTTAACAAAAATATCACAGAAGCAGTGAGGATGTTGCCCTTGTCACTGCATTTAGTAGAAACAAAGCAAACTGTTTATACAACTTACTGCCTGTCATATCTCATATTTTTACACATATAATTTTGAAAAATCCAAAACCAAAGAGTTTTTATATTAGGGTTCTGACTGACAACATTTGAGATGAACTGCCCAATTAAAGCAAATACTGCTTGGCAAGGCACAGGGATGAAAAATTTGGAATAATGACAGAGAAGGATTCGAAAGTACTTATTTCAACAGTATGCCTTAAAATTCAGCTGCAATGCTGAGTCAGTAATTCTTGACTCCAAAAGTCAGGACAGCAAAAAGAGAAGAGCTGTGGGGAAAAGGCTTCTGGTAAAGGAGAACAGTTTCCTTCACATGCTCACCACCAACCTGTGAGCAAGAAATGCTCCCTGCTGGGTAACGGGCTCAAAGATCACTCCACAGGTTTATTAGAAATACCATTTTCAAGCAGTCACTAAATCAAAGTGCATTAATGATTATCCACATTCTCACAAGATTTCTAACTCAAAGTCAAATTAACACCATGCAGTGTAGGAAGGTCATAGGGTTCAGCAAGAACAAACAGAGTGAGTAGAAAAAAAGGTAGTGAGCAAAATTAGAAGCAAGTTACAGTCCAAATAACAAGGAGGAAGGTCAGATGCCCCACTGTACAAATCAAGATAAACAATCTCTTTTACTTCTCTCCATAGACAGACCAAAATACACAGATATTTGGTTCCCAAAATCTGACAACAGCAAAAAGGCAACAAAACCCCAGGTTAAAGAACGGCAAGAATCATGTTTAAGATCTACTTCTCCTCCTCCTTCCTGTATAAGCTGCCACAGGCTCTACATCAGGACAAAAATAATCCAAATAAACTTGCATTAACATTTGTTTTCTTCTTATGTTTTTTTCACATCAAGAAACTAAGACCAAAAAAAGACCAATAATGCATACATAAAAGCCATTAGGTTTGGAAAAATATTTACAGTATTTATAGTGGTTAACAGTTTAATAAAGAGCACTTTCTCATCCACTTTTTTTTTTTCTGTTTCCTGCAGTTGTTCTGGTTTTACAGTCAAAATTCTCCTTCTTCTAAAGGATTCCTCCTTATCCTTCCCCACAAATTATGTAAAATGCCAACCATAATTAATGCCTATTCATTTTTAATTAATCTTAAACATCAAGTAAAAATGTTTTTCTCTTCAGGCTATCCAATTTAAACTCTCAAACATGTTGAGTTTGTCACTACTGCTGTGTTTACACATTCCAGAAACAACCTAATACCTGTGAATAGTTAAACTGCAACTTTTAAAAAATCTAATTCAAGCTAAAAATAAGAAGCTTTATTACCAATAAAGATAATTAACAATTAAAATATTATTTAAATTACAAAACAGAATCATGGTTCTGTCATTATTTGATATTTTGCAGCTTCTTGCCATGGAGTAGAATGATATATGCAGCCAGCAGCTGAACAGATTCCAACCCAAAAGCCACATTCTTGAAACTACCCATTCTTAGGCAGTAACCTACTTGTGATTTTCCCTGCATTTCTTCTGCTTTTAGTCACATTTTATTATAGATTCCTCCTCACTCCTCCCTACAAGTTCTTACATGCAATGCCCATACCAAACACATGCTGTAGAGGGGAAGAGGTAAAATTCACCATCTGTAGAATGTAAACTCTAAGTACAAGTAAAGCAGAATTAAAAATAAAACCTTGTGTACTACAAGCAAGTAAAAGATAAATCTGTGTACTACAAGCAAGCACCAATAAGCTCTCAAATGAAAGTATGATTTTATGTTTAGGCATCTCTTTTATGAGAATTGCTCTTAAAAGCTGACTCCCCCTCCAGCATTCCTGCCTGTATCACATTTTGCAACTTCCAAACCTGCCCACAGCTCTACCCACCAGCACGTGACGAGAAACAGTCCTAGGATTTCCCATTGGAAGGATGGTACAGAACACGTCTGAACCTACCAGTATGCAGATTCCTCCTATTTCTGCTATAAAATTTACTGTTTAAATATCACTTTACAGGTTCACTAAAATATGCTCTTTTTACCTTTACATGCATAAATCACCACATTTAATCTGATCTAAATTCTACAGGCATTCCTCTGCTGAATTTGGGAACAGTTATTTTAACCTATATTTTACTATTATAAGAACTGCACCTACTTCTAAAGCTTCAGTTTGTAGACACCAACACTTATCTCAAAAGTCTGACAGTTTCGCTTTCTGACAGAATAAATTACAATCCAAACTTTAAATCCAAATTCCAAGGCAGAACCAAGTTACCTTGTTGATGCTGTAACATTCCTGGAATCTGAGAGACTTTCTGTCATATCTAGATGCACCACAGCTGGGCTTTCAACAGCCTTCTCTGTGCTGTCTTCTGGAAGTTCTTCCGACTGCTCAAGCTTTACATCTTCCTCTTCTTCCAAGAGATCATTGATCTAAAAAAGATTTAATCAAAGCTAATAGATTGAAAACTTCCTTTCAAGTAGCCCAGGGAATTAAAAGAGCATGAAAGGTATGAAAGTAACGTGTAGGAGGAGAACACTTTTCAATTTTAGGAAAAAACAGGCACACTAGACCTGCTTTTATGTAAAACTGTAAATTCTACACCATTAAAAAGCTGCTTTTGAGCACTGGACAAAAACTGAAAAGCAAGAAGCACCTCTGATGCCATAATTGAACATAAGCAGAATGAAGAAACAACAAAATCCCAACCACACTGAAATCATGAACTACAGCACCTTTCTTCTTCTATGTCTAAAACAGATAATTCTCCTCTTTTCCACAGGTAGCATTATTCATGTATCAGAAGCATTTTCAAACCCTCCTAGGGAAGCCAATACAGAGGTCTATGAACCCAAACTTCAAAGCTCTAAATGAACACTTACAAAGTTTCTGTGCTCGTGTCTATTTCTGTTTCTTTGTTTCCAAACACAGATGTTTTTACTGAAGCAGCAAAATATAGCCAATTTAAAAAGCAAAACAATATAGCCAACTGGCAATTCAAGACAGCAAACTTCATTTTTTAAAAAGCAACTATGTCCAAAACATGAAAAGGTAAAGAGAACAAAATAATTCTGTTTGACTCCCAAGTTGCCTCTGTGATTGATTACTGATCTCCCAATCTTGCAAACCCAAAAATTAAAGCAGCAGCCTCAAGAAAATATGCTTTATAGTATCTGTCACCAGTGTAAAGCAAAACCACTACATTGTGAAAAATCGAAATTCAGAAGTTTAAGATCACACAGAACGCAGAGAGGAGATATTTGTTAGTTTTTAAAAGGACTGTAAGTTATACAGCACTACATTCCACAGAAGAAATGTGGATTACAGATTTTCCTCTGTAATTGCAAGAGGATGTGCCAGTGAACCAAAGACAAGCCCACCCACACACTGGGGCAGCTGCCAGTGGGGCTGTGCCCAGCAGGGACAACAGCCCTCCTGTCCCCACTACACCAGCCCCCGGCAGAAGTGCACTGTTGACATCTGGTGGAGACACCACGAAATTAAAGGGACACCCCACCAGCTCTCCAACTAAGGGAAAAAACAAACAAAACCACACACCAAACAGACTTTGTGCTTAGGAAACCCTTTTGCCGAAACATATAATGAGGCACAGCCAAGTCAGTAATTTCAAAGCATGAGAGAGAGCACAGAGCAGCCCTGGTTTACAGAGCAGCTATCCCAGCGGAGCAGCAGCCCCCCGCCTCTGGCTGCAGGAGCCAGCAGCTCCCTGCATGCAGCAGGGCTGTGGCAGCTCTCAGTGCCAGACACATCCCTGCATGGAGCTTTGCAGAGCTGCCGCGTTTGCTCGAGGAGCTCGCACAGCAGACGCTGCTCACTCCAGAACCTGCTGCCCACGCCTGGCAGACCAGACCAACATCTACTGCAGGAAGAGGAAGCAACCAACTGCCCCCATACTTGCCCTACCTGTCTTGCTAGAGGAGGGGTTTGTGAGATAGGCTTTAAAATTCAGTACTTCTTATTACCTACCTTAGCAACTACTTATTATTTATCCTTTTTTCTCTTTAAAGAAAATACATAATTTTCAAGTCTTTGAATCAGAAACATCATTCAGAAACTTTGGCACAGGAAAGCACCTGATAACTCCACCTGATAACACCATCAAGTGGAGTGCGAGACCCTGCATGTTCCTGTAAGATACACCTAGTAATATGCTCAACCAACATGAGAGTCATTCTTCATTTGATCAAAAAACAGTTCTTCGTTCCTAAAATGGTAATTAGAAAGTTTACAACAGTGTCTGTGTTGGGCAGGATATCACTGTTGGTTTAATGCCTATGTATTTTTCAATATAGCACAGCTATACTTACTACAAAAGCAAGAATTTCCCAAGCATTAAGAAAATTAAGAAAATGCCAGTTTTGTCAGTTTACAAGAAACTTTTCAAACTCATACGAAAGAAATTGTATTTCAATATATCTTTCATAAACATAAATGTGTAACAGACAGTTAAGTGGTAACATACTGCCATTTAAAATATTCTTACCTGCTCAGTTATTGAGCTTAAATCATTAGTAGATGAAAAATCTTCCTCTTCATTTTCAAAAAACTCATAGTAGTTCTCCAGAAGTCCTGCCATTATTCTGCTAACTATTTCTTGTTCTTTCAGATCCTCCACATCTGTGTAAATGCTAAAGATTTCAACACTGTTTTAGTCTAAAATCTAAATCCAGTATTTCCCCAAAGAACACCTCTGAATGTCTTCTATGACTAAGTGCTACACACCATTATCCCCTATCCATTCTGAACACACAGAACTTTAAGCATGCCTTCACACTACTGCCTTATAAAGCTTTGTACTATTTTATATTTTTAAATGATGAATTAGCAACTATTTAGTCAATTAACTTTTCATAAAGAATATTTAAAATTCGAGTATTTTCCTGTGGTGAGGAAACAACAGTATAAACTGGTACTTTAACAGCTTCTCCCAGAACTGTTTTCTTTCTATAAATAGTAGTCTTACATACTATCACTAAAATATTTGAACCTCAGAATAAATACAGTAATTCAACAATCAAACCAGTGGTTTCTCATGCCACAGCTCATAGATGAGCTGCTATTTAATTCTTAGCAAAAAGCTGTAAAACCAAACTGGGGTGAGCGAGTGGGTGGAAACAGAAAGAAAGATCCTGCCCGAAACATATTGTGCACTTTGTTACTGTTGCTCACAGACCAGGAATGACTTTAAACTACAGAGAAACGCTCAAATTCCGACAGAAACCCTGAATGAACTTTTATAATTAACTTACTGAAAAACATCTGGGCCAAAGACTGCAGCTAAAGAACTTGCTGACCAAATTTCTTCATGATGCGATGCTACGTTAGCTAAAAATTTACACAGAAACTTTAACAAACTGTAATTAACAGGTGGAAGCTGCTGCAAGAGGAACCTCAACTTTCTTCCAAATTCATCTTCATTATTATAATCTGAAAAAGTAATAAAAATATTTTAATCACAAAGAAGACACCTGCTTTCTAATATTTGATACTGATCAGCTTTTTTACTATGACTATTACTTACTTCCAAAAGCACAATTAATTTGGTCAAACCACAGCCTAAAATGTGAAAATTGACTTGCATTTGTTCAATATTATCCACCACATTCTCTTCTGCATGTTTGCCCCAATTAACGCTCACTCAAATTTCTGATTTCAAAGGGCAAGCTCCACATGTTCTTGTTCTACCACTGTTACATCATGATTGCTTCGCAGAAGAGCTCTAGAGACAACAGCAGCTCCAGATAGTGACCTAACTTCCATCAAGTTGAATTCTTCTGGCAGACAAGCCACTTTAACACCCTTTCCTTTACAAGCATCCCATTCTCACCACTCTACTTGCTTTTATAATACTTAACTGATAAATCCAAGCTATCTCAATGCAATCATCTTCACACACGCTTAGCTCAAAGTTTACTGATTCAATTTCAGATCTGAAAAAGGGTCACCATAAAACTCCCTCCTCCTCACCCCATTTAACTATACTCTTCATCAAAATATGCCCCCATAAATCTCATTTGTTACCTCATCGGCCTTACAGGCAGCAAGGTTCAAAGAGTTTATAGCTGTTTGTACCTGAGAAATTCCATACATAAGAAAAAAAAAAGTCAGGAAAGCAAAATGGGAGAAAAATTGATAAAAAGAGGCCTCCCCTTCTTTCTCAGATGCTTGAAAACTCTTCTCAGATCAGTTAGAGCGGGAAGAGTACATTTGAAGATGAACCATCTCTGCCTCTCTGGATGAGAGAGCAGAGACATCATACTCCTTAATATCAAAGCAAAGAGTGAGTAAATTTCCTATTGAGCATGTACAGGAACACTAAGCAGGAACTGTGCAGGATTTCATTTGCTCAGACACAGTCAACATCTACAGCAGCTGAATACAGGCAACCAAGCACAGAAAATAGTTGTTTCAACACATAACACAATAAAATGAACATTTCATTGACAGTTCTTACTCTAGAAATGCATTTTGGAAACAGAACAGAAAAAAAAAGACTTTAAAAAGTACTTTAACAATGTAGACTTTTAAAAAAGAAAGGGAGCACAAAGAGGTGATAATCAGACCACTTTGAGCATACACATCTCCACGTTTTGTCTAACCAATCCGTCCTGAAATGTAAGTTCTAAATAACCAGAGACCCAAAGGGAGAACGTTCTTACCTCTAACTGAAGTCCTGAGGCACTGAAGCATGGATACACACTTGTGGGACACACAGCCTACTGCACTGGGATACCACATTCCCAGCTCAATTACCCAAATCACCTGTCTCTGAGGAACCACCTGCCTGCAATGAGCTTCTAACGATGCACACAGGCCACACCTTGCTGTATAATTAAGTTATATGAGGAGGACTAAGCCTGACCTAATGATATGGAAGGGCTGCTGGAGAGAGAAAAGACCAGAACTAACATATGAGTGAACAATTACTACCACCTTCTGCATTTCTTTAAGCAATTCCTCTGCTTCAAATGCAGCTGATGATGTAATTCTGGAAACTAACTGAGCTATGTCTATCAGACAAAACCCAGTTAGAGGAAATCAAAAGTCTAATTTTAGCATCTGAAAACACTGTTTAAGGGTTTATGTGGTTTGATTTCCTTGTTACAGGTAACTTTCAATGTTTCTGAAACAACTTTTACACTTAAAACAGTAAAGACAACTACTTGGAAGTTTAAGCGAAGTTTCTCGATATATTTAACAAAAGGGAGCTAAACGGGGACTTGCAGGATAAAAACAATCCATATGTAAACCCATCCACAGTGATCTGTTCAAAGATGGGAGGAAAAAAACAATTTTCACACTAGATTTTACAGTCACAGAAGGGAATTCCACTGTCACACCAAGCGAGTACACCTCAATCCCATTTCCAGTCCTGACAGATAACATTGCAACCAAAGTGCACAGCAGTATTATCATTATTATTACACAGAGCACCTAAGACACCTTAGTGCCACTACAAATCTCAATTCAACACTAGGTTTTACTCTTAAAATCACAAAACAAAAACACTGAATCAAAAATAGTTATTACCTTGAGAAAGTTGCATCAAATGTGTGTGCAAACTGCCTGGAATAACTGGCTCTGGAAGTTCTTGAAGAAAAAATCTAAGAAGGCTAATAGCTGAGGGTACATCTGCCTCTTTAACCAGGTCCACATCTTCTCCGTTATCATATCGTTGCCGGAGCCACTCCACTGTCTCAGCATTCCCATTGACTTGGAAAAGTCCTTCTTGTTCCAGACCCCCTGAGTTAGAAAAAAAATTGCAGAAATAAACTTTTAGCTCCAGTATGGACTAATATATCAGAAAAAATACTGATAATCAGATATGCGCAATTCCCATACTGACTGAAACATTTTCTGGACAACAGTTTTGCAAGACTTCCAGCAGTTCTCTTCCCAACACACACACTCTTGTGCCCAGGCAACAATAAAATAACAAGGGAAATGTTAGCAGTCCCTAAACCCCAGCATTTCCTATCAGCTGCCCTTCTGAGCTGACTGCATTACTGTTTGCTAGAAAACAGTGATAACCATAACAGAATGAGTAAAGAAAGGAAGTACCCAAAACAACCAAATCACACCCAACTGAATAATTAACTTCAGGAAACAAGTACTCTTCAAACCCCACAATCTATTCTGTAAGAATAACAGTGAAATACATTATTTTAAATACAGCAAGGTAATACATACCATGTTCCTCAATATAGTCCACGACATGGCGGACTATGAATGGAACCTCATTGTCTGG
Organism: Platysteira castanea; assembly: GCA_013397175.1. Classification (NCBI taxonomy): domain Eukaryota; kingdom Metazoa; phylum Chordata; class Aves; order Passeriformes; genus Platysteira; species Platysteira castanea. The sequence goes on along the minus strand of VYXC01006019.1, from coordinate 3,599,786 downwards.
TTGCCCTTCTTGCTGCAGCTCATCAAGTGGAATTCCAAATATTTTGTTAGCAAGAACAGAGTTGCAGTTACTCAAGGAAGGGGAGGAGCTCTTCCTCATATCTTTTTGCAGCCAAAAATCAAAGCTGTCTTTTCTGTCAATAGGAGAAATTAAAACCAAAAACCCCGCTTCAATATATGCTGTTGAAAGCACTGATCTGTAACACAAAGTGTTTTAATTACCTAATGCAAATACTCTCTAGTCTGTCTCCATCCATTCACTGATTTAATGGACAGCTCTGTAATGGCTCCAAACACAGCTAACTCGATAGATGACTATCACTGAGGTGTTCCGTCCAACCCTCAACAGAGGACTGGGAAGAACACATATCGCAGCAAAGAAAATGCAGAAAATTCTAGTTACCAAACTGCTAATTAAGTTCTAAGGTTTTTTGGTAGATTCTTCAGTACTTTTCATGATAGCATTTAGTAGTCAAGCTTTCAGAACTCAATACAAAAGCCCCTCAACAGGAAACGAAACCAATGGATCACACCAAACCAAACCCCCAAGTTTCAATTATATGAAATGATTAAGTATTTCATGATACACAACTGCACTGTAATAATTTTAAAATATATTTGGCATTTTCTGGTCTACATAATAAAGCCTTCAACACCTGCATCAAATCAAAATTTTTACTAAACAGAAAACCCCCAAAGCTAGTTTCTAGATGTTCAGTGATACCATTCTATCATGCAGAAGCTCAAGCTTCTCTTGCAAGTCTTTGCTTGATAAAGGATCTAGACAGATAACAAAGGGCAGTGTAAGTCACTCAGTCAAGCTGTTATCCTGTCAAAACCAAAATATTTCTTCTAGCAAAGAAAAAACTGTCCTTTCAAAATAAATAATAAAAAGAAAAGAAAACATACTTGCTGCTTAAATCCAAGCAGCCACTTCCACAGAGGCTGGCACACAGAACATGAAGTACATGCTGTTAGTCAAAGCACTGCAGCCAAACTAAAATTCTCTGTTTACTAACAGGTATATTCTAATAGATTAGACTTTCTGAAATTCATAATTGCTTTTTTTTTTCCCAGTAAAACAAGTTAAGACACCCACCTCAGAGTACTTAAACAGCCGAGTCTGAAAAACGCTTTCTGCGCCAGCTGCCCTCACTGACCAAGCATTCTTTTGTCATTTATGGTTGTTTAAGATTATGGCAAAAGATCAGCCTGTAGTTCCTCATTGAAGAATAGCAGAACTCGATCAGTACTTCAGCAGTTAATCTGAAAATAAGGAAAATATTATTAGATCGTAAAGTTTTCAACAGTTTTAAACTCAGTCACATATCTAAACATCACATTAGAGGAATTCTTGTCAAATCATCAGTTTCTGGTTCTGAACAAGAAAGCATAAAGACCACATTAGCACAGCTTATGAGAGAGCCCCCAGAACAGCAAATCCATTTTTTCACTCATGAGTTAGCCAAACCTGAAGTGAAAGTTAGCCTTGGAGGTTGAAGTCTTAACAATTAGGAAATAATTTGCAGACTCATTCAATCCTCTTCCAAAGAATCAAGGAGGGCTAAGTAGGTTACACAGAGTGTTTTAAAGTACCTACCATACTAAAATATTTAATGGCAATGAAATTTTTAGAAGGATCTCAGGCACTGGTTTAATACAACATCTTTAAACAGCAAGCCCAAAACCAAAATCCTAATTAGGGAACATTTAGAGTCAACCAGTTTTTGGTGGTACTCATCATCTTTTCTAGGAAGTTGACAACGTGTCCTAACTGCCAGTTCAAAGTCCAAGTGATCATCAGATCTGGATCCAGGAAGCAACTTCCCCCAAGTGAGATTCCATAGAACCACCCACATTTTTGCCACCTTTTATTTAGAATACAGATTATCTGGACATTTTTCATCTTCTCAGCTCTCAAAATAGCTACAAACCACAGCAAATTGTCTTCATGATTTTTGGTGGTATTAAAAATTTAAATAGCAGCTTAATGGCACAGTGGAGCCAATGTAATACCCAGAATCAGTCAAAGGGTCACTTCAGCCCCTTGATCTCACCCAGCACCTGCTCTAAATAAACTGAAGCAACTGTGACTGGGCAAACAAAGTTTGTGACATACACACTCACATAACCACAACACACATCACCAAAACTAGACAATAAACAGGCTTTCCCCAGCTTCAAAGTATATTCACTGGAACCTTCTGTTTTGTAACTGGAGATTGATATGACAGACTAGAGACAAGTATCTTCCCTCCCTTTGTTCTCCCACACCAGCTCTTGCTTCTGTTCCACATCAGGACAAATAAACTTCATCTTTGCTTGCGAATTCCTGACAACCAACCCCTCTGGTTTCAGTACCAAAATGTCAGACCATTCATTAGCCTATCACAACAGGAACCCAGAATACTTCCAGTAGTTTGAATAAAGCAGTTTTCCTGCTCCCAGTTCCTCCCAAACTGCATCCATGTGCTAAGGGAATTGGTCATAAGCTCTATATAAGACTGTTTCCACCTTCTCAGCACTTTCCTGCACTGAGACCTAGACGTAAAAATATTTCAGGCTTAAAAGTGTTTAAATTGTCTCTGTCTATTGCCTTATATTACACACAGGTTGTAAATCTGTTACGTCTCACACAAGTGAATCTTGGTCTGAGATCAGGACTCCAGGTGAGCTGAGAACAGAAAATGAAGGGTTATATTCCAGTCAACGGGTTTTACTTTTGTTTTATACCATCCTATTCACATCTGTTATTGCAAATTCTCGGTTACTAAAAGATCCTGCCAGATTCCAACAGTGAAGCAGTTGCAATTCATGACCCTCCTATAATTTATGAAGGCCTTGTACAGCCATTTTTTTATTGTTTGAGTATATTAAGTGAAAGTCAACATAATCTTTGCATGTAAGTAGATTTCAATCAATCCCAATATATCATGCAAATTTTAAAATATGAAGTTGCACACAGTCTATTTTCTCAAGCTCCACCAAAGTCAGCCTGTCCACAATGAACCAGAAAACCTCATGCTGGCCAGCTATGGGGTTAAGGGCAGTTGGGAGAAAACCTTTGATGGATCTGCCACAATGCTTCAGGTTGACTTGCTAAAACCAACAAACAAACCTTCAAAACAAACATCACCTAATAAAAAGACCAAATTAGAAGTAACCACTTCTTTATAATTCGGCACCAAATGAACAATCTTGAGGCTCAGCTTTCTCAGCAGAGGCAACTTTGTGCTCAGTTCACTGACATGAAACCTCAGCCACTTTTGCCAGGTGCAGCAGATGAACAGGCTGCCTGAATATTAATTTCATTCAGGAGGCATGAAAAAAGAAAAAAATACAGACTTCTATTTTAACTGGTTTGGCAACATAACAACGAAGTTGAAACAGCCTGGTTGTCTCATTGTTAGAGCAAAACCGGATTTACAACCCAGGTTTATACTTTAAAGAAAGCTTTATACGGCTTATTATCACCTAGAAAAATTAGTGAAAGCCTCATTTTCACCCTCTTAGATACACACATACTTTTACACACATTTCAATATATCATTATAGGCAACCATTTATTTTCAGAGCATTTTCAGTCTTTTCCCTTTTAGTTCAGGCTTTGGTATCTTCACAGGCTGTGATACAATTAATCTGACCTTTACCAAATCTGGAAAGAGCTAGAAACTCTGGAAGTTATTCAACTTCCAGCAAGTTTTATTTCCTGCTATTTCCAACACTGTAAAAAACTGTTAATAATTAAACATTTTATCTCCACATTTTATATGGATCAAAAGCTTTCCCACTTGCCCTCCCTCGACTCAGGAAGTGCAGCACTTCTCTGCAGACACGTATGAAAACTAGATCGAGACAGGTAACCTTCAGGATTATTTCCAGAGTCTTTTACAAATACTAAGCCGTGCTGTGGAGTTTTTTAATACTTTTTTTGCCCTGATCAAACAACTCAGGAAACAGGAGCTAAGCTATTCAGTCAACTCTTTTTACTTTTGCCCATATTATCCTGATCCTTTTGAGCACATGCTTCCCCCTCACAATTTCACAACTGAAATGTTTCACAAGTTCTACCAAGAAAAAGAAAAAAAATAGCAACAAAAAAAAACCCTACACGAAAGAAAACTACCTAGCTTAAGTTTAATTATAAACATTCTGGTTACATTTTTTTCAATCTACTTCCCCTCCTTGTTACTACAAACATTTAAAAACATCCTTAAACTATAATCATGCTGTACAAAACGTAAATGCAGGAAACTAAAAATACACCTTATTATAATCACATATAGTACCACAATTTTACAAGAGACTGAAAAAAACTTACTGTCCTTTGCAACATGTTGAGCCCAAGCATCTTAAATGAGGGCAAAACACAGTTTTGTTCTGTATTTTGGATTTCAGTGCTCTCATGCATTATTTTAAAAATTTTGGTTTGTTCTTTTAATTAAAGAAAGTTCTTCATAGAGTCTGCTGGGAAAACAGCACCATGAGCTTCATTTTGCCATCATAATAGCATTCACTTATCTTGGCAACTCAAGAAGTATTTACACCCACACATGAAATGCCACTAAAAACCCCACAGAATATATGGCTAACTGTTAATATTTGAGGAATACACATGAAAATTTAGACTAACACGTAGTTCAGTTTTCACGTTAATGACTGAAGTACAGACAATATACGAGTATCATTTTAAATTAAAGTCCTCAGGGTTCCACAACCTTTCCTTAAAACAAAGGAATGAAGCAACAAGTAAAAATAAACAAAGAAAGGCTGCAAACTGAAACCATGCCATAGGAATGAAAACATTAATTCTGCGTGTAGAATTTCTGCCACAAGTCTCAACTATTTAAGCAATTCTTTTATTTGCTTGTTTTATGCAGCAAGAAATCCATATCGTCTCTGAAGCCAAACGGAAAGCCAGCACTGACTGCTGTCCTGCTCTATATTCTTAATATCTTATTTCGTGGCATTAGCAAACATCGCAAATGACTTTTTTTTTAAACACATAGAAGTAAAAACTAACTGTAAGATTTTCAGATAGGAAAAAAAGCAACAAAATGGCTTTTCCCTGCTTGTCAGGAAACACACCTCAAGTTTTTTGGCTTTTTCAGCCCACAGTGCTGTGACCCTGTTGAACCTTCACATGCCTGCAAACTGAGTCCTAAAAGATCACATACACATCCTCCAGTACAAAGAGGATCAATGCTCCTTGCCTGCAATAACTATTTACAAATAAAATCCCACTAAAAACATTAGTGTCTCAAAAGTTTTTGATTTCATACTCTATATTTGATAAAGAAAAAGAATGTATTATGTTACTTATATGACTTACAGCTAGACAAAACTTATGATGTCTCCCTGGATGCCTACAGCAAACATACTGTTAAATCCAAATAAAGAATTGATTTTTTGGCTAAGTTTGAAATTATCAAACTTATAATAGATTTTAAGAATTTCTAAATGATGGCCAAAACTTAAGACACAGATTCCAACTCGGAGTCACAAGGAGCTCTCCTCATGTAATCATCTCCTCATGACATCATCCAGAGCCAGCTGTCAGGCATGTTCAGGAGCAAGAAGGCTTCCCTGGGCAACTTTTGTGTCCCAGCTCACTGCAGAACACACAGAGCCATTCGGCAACTGCTGTACTACAAACTAGTTATGTTTCAAAAAAATGGCAACCAGCACTCTTGATCTTATTCTTAAGTTTTGTTGAGTTAAAAGGAAACTGATTTTTTTTGTAATGTTATGTCAGAACTGTAACAATTGACACTGATTAATTTCTATGCCATTCGTATACTGAAATTACTGCTAGCACTCCCAATGGATGAAGTGCTTTTGCGCAGAAGAGCTTTTGCTCATCTGATTTTCAGCTTTTGTTCAGCTAACAAGTAAAAACAAAGTATCTTGCTTTTTTGAATTAATCCAGTCAAAATTGAAAAGATGGCCAGGCTGGGGAGGGGACATGGCTTGGAGTAAATTTATACAAAAGACAAACTGAAACAAACCCCACAAACAGAACTCTACCACAAACCTAGGACACAGAAAAGGACAAACTTGTCTCAAGAGCACAGTTAAAGGCATGCAGAGATGTGCCAGAGCTTGAACAGACACAGAACATCCTCCATTTAAAAGAATAATCACATTTAAGTACTCATTAATATATTTGAGTAGTCAAAACAATAATTATTTAAAATAAAAGTTTTAAAACTAGCAAGATTAACTTAAAATAGATTCTTAAAGCAAGGTTTCCTCTTTTTGACTGTCAGTGAAATCAGCTATCATGAGGTATTTTAGTCACAAGTCTAGACTGGCAAATCAGACAACTGGGCTCAGTTATTTTAAATTTAATAAGCTGGTCCTCTTAAGAATACAATCCCCACCGCATTAAGGCATACTGTTTGAAATTAAGTATAACTACAAAATTTAACTTGCAGAGTTGAAGGAATCCATATCAGAATAAATATATTCTCAAGCAGATGTGACTCTCCTGCTCCCTTCGTTTCTCATTATGGCTCCTAACTCTTCACTGCCCTGTTTGCTTTCTGGTTAAGTAGGAATCAGAAGGAAACCAGCTCACTGGAGTTTTGCACACAATCACAAAAGGAGTCAGCAGAAACATGAACATCAGCTCTTTAATTAATGAACTGTTTGCCTGTGTATGCCTTCACATGCGCACTCACACACACATTAAACCTCAACTCTGTTAGCAGAAATTCTCCATCATTTGCCACCAGCACTTCTGAGAGAGCCTCAAAAACCACTCAACTGACAAAATACGGGTTACACTGACAAAGCAAGTAGAAGCACAAAAAAACACAACATAAGATTTAGTGGAATGCAATTCTAACGCGATTTTTGTTTCCTGGGAATGTGGCAGCAAGCCCTCTAATTTACAAATTAGAACAATTTAAATTAAGCCTTTATGTCCTTATGATGCAAGAAAGCAACAAAACACCTCACAAAAGCTGCTCTGGAAGACTAAAACTAATAGAATTTTGGATTTCGGGTTTTTTTAATTTACAAGCCAAGAAACCATAATACTGAGTAGTATTTATTTTGCAGTCATTACAGTTTAGTCTACAATTTCAGTTGACAGAACCTGATCACACTGTCTCTGAAAAAGCCCATCCTTCACAGATCTTCACGAGAGCCAGATCCTATCTACTAGAAAAACTTCAAATACAGGGACTGATTTAAGCAACATTCCAAAAAAATTCTACACTTTTAAAGAACAACCTGAGAGATCACCAAAATGTTAGCCAGTTTTGATACGCAAAAATCATGTTTTATATTCACTTACTAGATAAAATCCAAAGTCTTTTTAACAGCATTACAGCAACTTATAATCCTCCAACTACATTGTAGCAAGAAAATAAAACCATCAGCGATACCAGAAAAAGTAGATGTTTGCTCAGTGCCTCACACCCACCACCACACACTGCCAGATTTGCTCTCATCTGCTGCTGCCAATGCACATGTGCAGAATTATAAAGAAACTTCCTGCTCACACAGATCCCATCACACTCTTAACAACAGTAGTTAATAAATAAAAAGGCTTTTGTATCTTGTGTAACAGCTAATTATATTCACCCTACCCACCATCCTCCAATGCAAAGCTCTACTCCACCAACCGCACACATCTCATTGCCCCTGCATCAGATAATGCAGAACTTCGGTGCAATGGCATTATAAAAGTACAGTAAAGTAACAGACAGGAAGAAATTATCAGTAAAACTAAGCAACTTGAGAGTTTCATGTTATAAAACCAAAGCAGTTTAACAATTGTCACTGCTGTTAAAACAGACTTTGGAACAGAAGTCAAGCTACCTCAGAAACACCAAAAAAGCAAACTATAAATATATAATGCACTTGATTCATTATACATAAGTTATCCTATTACATACATTTATCATCAGATTGTTTCTCCCCTCCCAAACAGGTAAGCAGAAATATACACTGGAACTCAGCAGATTACAAAATGGTTCCACAGCCCCTTCACTATCGAAACACTGCCTCTGTCAGAACCTTGAGCATGTGCCACCAAAATAAAGAACAGGCTCAGCATCCCACTGCACTAAGACATTTCAATGAAGAGTTCAGTGCTGTAGCAATGACTCTCTGAATTTCAAGAGATGGGGAAAGAAAAAAAAAAAAAAGATAAAAAAAGAAGTCTGGTACTGAGGTCTCCCGTCAAAACTTGATTATGACTAAATTTGAAGACACCACCAGAAATCAGAAGGTTAAAAGTTACATTGCAGACTAAAATTAACTAACCTGATTACATTACTAGAGTGCCAAGACAACAAAAGATTTCATTAAATGTGATGTTCAGCAAAAAGGGGAGAAAACCTTTCAAACATACACACTTTAAAAAAGAGTATAAAGGAAGAAAGAACCACATCCGTAAGATTCCAGCTCTCACCTTTTCAGTTTTGTCCATGTATTATTATCCTACACAGCTGAGCACAAATTTTAATCCTGAACACACTGCAGGGAACACTGAACAGAAGAGACACATGAGGAGAGCAGCCAGTGAGACTGGAACCTGGACAATCAGTGCAGGGTTCCCACTAGATACAGGGCTCAGATCGAGCAGATGCCCCACCCAAACGTCCTTAGAAATGTCCAAATAATGAAGAAAATAAAAACCATTTAAACCTCTCAATAGGAAAAAGCCTCTGCAACCGCACTCTTTGTTACAAGCTGTTTGAACACAAACATAAAGCCCTATCTGTATTTTAAGCTCGTTTGGCTTTTTTTTTTTTTTTAATATACAGGATTTCACACATTTACAGGGGAAAGACCACAAGAGTAGAATTGTTTGTTACTATCACAATAGAACTATGTTCACTGATCGAAATATGGTCCTTCAAAATATTACCCATTTCTTGCAGTGAATGACTCCACCCATATGTTGCAAACATAACAGGTTTTGACCTTCTAAACTATGTTTTTAAGACTTCAAAATAAATCAGCTCTACAGAAAAAAAAAAAGCCTGGTAGAAGATGCAGTAATAAGTACATTATGTTTTTGGCTGCAATAATCCACAGAATTCACCTGAACTGACTGAATTTTCACAAATCTCAACAGCTGGCTATTAAGCCAGTACAAACTATGAAGATAAATCTGAATTTAGCAAAGCTTTGAGACAGCTAGTCATTCTCAAACAAATTTTTTGCGGATAAGATCTCTTACCTAACAGAAAATAATAGTAAGCAAGACTGAATTGCTCAATTTTACTAACTTTCCAGGGAGCAATGTAAAATTCTTGTATTCTCTGCCTGAATCCAATTTTGACAAGGGACACAGAGACTCTCTGCTGAAAAACTGATAGAGCCATTACTTTAAAAACTGCATGACAATTAACAATCTCCCTTTCTGTAGCCCTGCACAGAAGATTTAACATTCCTTCGATTCTGTACCTCCTCCTCACATGTTTTTGATAGTGTTATTTTTCAGTTCCTAAATAACAGTCCTCACATCTGAAATAATCAATAAATTATTGAAAACCAGGCCTGCAATGCAAGGAAAAAAGTTTCAAAAGTTTGTCATCCTTCATCCTTACAGATGCAAATGATAAACTGCCCTGCACGTCATTAATCCACTCCCACCTAAATGGCCACTAGATTTTTGTGTGCTAATCTGGCAGTAAAATCAACCTGGTGCTATGCACTGAATTAGAGCACAACTTGAAGCATTCTCTTACCGACATCACTTCCTCTTCCATATAGCTGCAGCTTCTTTTATGGGGGATGGGAAAAAAAGAGAACAACCACATACACAAAAAATCCAAACTAAAAAATCACATCAGACTTGGCAGGTTTTACTCACTTTCTATGAGCCCTGGAAAGGGACATCACTGCTCAGCTGTAATATTTGACCAGAAATCAAAAGGAAAAAACCCTACCCCATAAAGCCTTCACACACAGCAAGGAGGGATTCACGGAACTTTCTGAAGTCTGTTCCAAATGCACAGAATATTTCTTCAGCCTCACCTGCTTTTGCAAACATACCATTATGTACATTAGAAAGCAATGCTTCACTGCTTGCACAGGTCTCAGGGTATGAGCCACAAATGACAAACGTTAAATTAAGTCTTTTAATGAGCTGCGAGAAGAACCTCCAGTGTTCCAAGCAACACAAAAACCAAGTGCCCAAACTAACACAGAGCAGCTAAAATTTTTTTGAGTTTGCCAAACTCAGATGTTTTGACATGTTGTCCATGTCAAAATTTGCAAGCATTAAAAGTTACCAGGAGCTTCTCTGAGTCAGCTTTCTTAAATGTAACCATGGGACACTCTACTACATTGATTTTTCTAAAACAATACAGTAAATTTCCAGTTTGATGCTTTCAAAACATTGAGGTATTTAATTCCTTATTGTTACAGAGTCAAGACAAGGAAAGGATCCCTATGGAGCCAAACAATGTATAAAATACAGACAAAGAAGATTAAAAGAGATTCTAAACATCTTCAAGTCTATGCAACAAAGAACATATAAAGCAATTTACTAGTAATGAGCAGCAAAAAAAAAAAAAGGGAAGAAAATAAACGAAATAGCTAAACTGCTTACAGTACAGGCCAACAAACCAGCTTTCTATTCCTTCTACGTTGGCAGATTAGACTGCACAGAAGACAGAAAAACTTCAAAACTAAATGTTAATCCAGTTTAACAATTTATTCTAAACTCACATACTAACAGTTCCATCCCTGAGGACATTCAGGAACACATGCCAAAAGAAAAATAAACAACTGTGTAGGTTTTTATATATTCACTTTCTCTTTTTTTTAACAGGCAAGAGTTACTACATGATATTTACTTTCTTCATCTGTTACTTCTTTTCCCCATCTTGAGCCTGACAGCAGTAAGAAATTTTGTAACAATTTCTTAAAATACAGCCAGACCAAGGAACTTGAGAATAAGAAGGCTGTGCATTAAAAGCTGGGATTGCACAGTGTAATAGCAGGGGTTTTGTTGTTGGGCTTTGTTGCGGTTTTTTCCCAACCTGGAAGGAGCACCCCAACACTGGGACATCTCATGTAAAGCAACTTTTTGATAGTAAGAAACACTTCCACTCAAATATTCAAATCTCTAAGGAGCTTCCATGAACAATGGAAACCCACACCTACAGACCCCTCGGAAGATACATTTGGTCACAGGCTGACGCGTTAAGTCAGTGACCCAGCGTTCTTAATGCCAGTGCTGCCTCCGTGATCACAGGCAATTTAGTGACTGCCCTTCTTTCAACTTCTGGGACCAACTTCGCTGTCAGGGAGCTGCGAGGCTGATGCTGTCAGCGCGCCAAGCCCCATCGCAGGGGGCACCAGGCTGGGCCGTGGGAGGAGGGAACAGCCTGGGCACACAACTCCTGGAGGAGCGGGGCTGTCAGCGCTGCCTGCGAGGTCCCACCGACACCAGCCTGGGAAACGCTCCCGCCTCTTGACAGCTCCCTGCGAGCGGCTCCGACAACTCGGGAGGAGGAAGTTCCCGCGCCCCGCTCGGCGCCGGTGCCAGAAGGTTCCTGAAGCCTGAGGTGACACCGGCCAGCCCGAGCGGGGACCCCCCGCGCATGCGCCCCGCGCCCCTCACCGTTGCCGGGTGACTCGCCCTCCCCGCCGTCCTCAGCACCACCAGCAGGTTCCTCCGCCTCTTCCTACCCCGGGGGCCGGCGCGGGCCTCTCCTCGCCGCTTCGCTCTCCTCGCAGCCCTCCTCCGCCGGCCGCTGCCCGCGCCGTGTGCCGCGGCCGCCGCGCTGCCGGACCTGGCGCCGTCCGTGCCCTCAGTCACAGAATCAGATAGCTTGGGGAAGACCTCTGAGTTCATCGAGCCCAACCTTGGACCGAACATCACCGTGTCCGCCACACCAGGGCACTGAGTGCCACGTCCGATGTTTCCTTAAACACCTGCCTGGGCAGCTCGCCGCAGTGCCTGATCACCCTTTCCGTGAAGAAATCACTGCTGTCCAACGTAAACCTCCTTTGGTGCAGTTTAAGACTCATCCTGGGGTGCCCACGGCCAGAGAGTGACCACGGCCAGTTGTGGCACCATGCGGGCTCACACCCTGCTGGCTTTGCTGGGACATTAGGAGGAATTTCTTCACAGAAAGGCTGATCAGACATTGGAATGGGCTGCCCAGGGAGGTGATGGCATCACTGTCCCTCCCTGGTGCTGTGAAAGAAGCCTCGATGTGGCACTCAGTGCCATAGCCTGGTTGACATAGGTTGGACTCAATGACCTCAGAGGTCTTTTCTGTCTTAATTGGTTCTGTGATTCCAGTTTTTCTCTTCTCATAACCACATTAAAATATTTCCTATAAATTTTTGAATTGAAGGATCAAGAGCAATCACTGCCAAACATTTCCCAAATGTAAGTGCGCCAGAAGTAACGAAGTGCCCTTTGACAAAGAGCTAATGCATTTTGAAACACAGAATTTAGCACCCTTAAAGTGAGTTAGCATAAGTTAGAGAGGAGATGCAAGCTTACACTCGAAGTGTTAAAACTAGTGCCTGGCAGTCTGTGGTTCCCACATGCCACGCTGAAACTACAACAGCTTTTTCTGTCATGCAGTGCCAGCAGCCATAGGTGGTGGGTTTAATAAGGCATTTAAGGAAACTTGGATTTAGTTCGTAAAAATCCTCTCAGGAAAAGCTTTTTTTTTTTTTTTTTTTCCCAGTGAAAAACTGACAAAGAATATATGAAAGGGGGAAAAGAAATTATACAAGCAGGATGGGATTAACTGAAACCTCTGTAATTTCAATAGCTGGGAGATTTTGTTTCAGGCTTTCCAGCATGGATTCTGAATTTTATCTAGAGATACATTTATAAGACTCATTTGGAGGTTTTGCATTTAGAATCTGAAGAAGGGAGAGTCACAATCCCACAGTAAATTAACCCGGGTTTAATCAGATCTAAAACTCTGTTTTCCTGCTGGAAGATTTGGTGTCATTAGGAGGTACCATGCAAACCCAATAAAACTTGAAGGGTCGGGGGAAATGGCTTCTCAGGGGGTCTGTGTGTTCTGTCTGCCTGCTTCCACAGCAGACTTCTCCACTTGAACCACTAATAAAATTTCCTCGCATCAGGATGAGGTTTCCGAATTTGTATTTTGTATACATAGCCGTGTTCTTTCTGATTCACTTAGCCTCATCAACAACAGTAAAGATACTGAATCAGAAAAAGCTGGCAATTTTGTTGATGAAACATGGGGGAGAGCAGACTCCAGCTGGCTCTTGAGCAGATACATTGGCCAGTTGACAGGAATAAAACTGCGGGAAACCTGACACAGAAAGCACACGTGGTGAGAGGAGACAGACAGCAGAGGCAGGCAGGTAGGCAGGCACTGCACAGCACCTGTTTGCTGGTTTTGAGTCCAAGGCAGTGGCTTCCCTCCTCTGAACTGGCTCTGAATACACCGTTTCATGCCAGCTTATTCTCCCTCCTTTCAAAGGCTTCTAAGGCTCCTTGCAGGGGGCAGACATATGCAGTCCCAGGCTGCCATTTTAGGCTTTTCTGCTCACTTTGTGTTCTTGCTGTCTACTTGAAAGGTTGAGGACAACCCAGGAGTCACAGAGCCATAGAATATCTCAAGTTGTATGGGACCCATAAGGATAGAGTCCAACTCCCTGTTCCTCACAAGACTGTCTAAAGCTGAATCATGTGACTAAGAGCACTGTCCAGATGCTCCTTGAACTCTGGCAGACTTGGCGCTGTGACCAGTTCCCTGAGGAGTCTGTTCCAGTGGCCAACCACGCCCCCCCGTAAAGAACCTTTTCCTAATGTCCAGCCTGAACTTTCCCTGACACAACTTCATTCTATTTCCTCAGGCTCTATGACTGGTCATCAAAGAGAAGATCAGCATCTCCCCTTGCCTTTAAGGGAAGCTGTAGGGTGTGATGAGAGTCCCCCCCACTCCGTCTCCTTGTCTCTGAGCTGAACAAACACAGAGAGCTAATCTGCTCTTTGTAAGACTTTCCCTTGAGACTTTTCACCATCTTAGCCTCTATCTGGTGCTTTAGTCACATTTTCTAAGATAGTAAATACAGAGACGAGAGAGGCAACAACTTAATGAGTGCCTGCATGGTTATGTCCCTAGAATTCAGCTGTTGAAAGCATCAGCCTCTCAGATCTCTCCTAAACATCTCAATAGAGCAATGTCCATTAGCTATTCCCACCACTTTTTCCACTGTCTCAGGCACCCCTGAATTTTGAAGGCAGCATTTCGTATTCCTCCCACTCTCGTGCTGTGCAGGCTGTGGAGCCCACACAGCCTCATTTCCCACTCCAAACCCACGGACCCATTCAGAGCAGCGGTTGTGCAGGGCAGGGCTGCAGTCCCACCACATGACACAACGCTGTCACCCCATGTCAGGACATATGACAGTGCACTGCCTTGTACAGTGACACAGCCCCAGTGTGAGGCTGCTCAGGAGCAGAAGGACCCATTCCCCAGCTGCTGCACAGCTCCAGGAGCTTGGCAGATGCATCTGGTCAGTATCTGTCTCCTAGGACCAAAGAGCCAGAGTGTCATGGCATCCCTGCCTCATCAGTAAATCCATGCCCAGAGCCACACCGCAAAGGGGGAGCCATTTCTGTAGCTCATTGTTTCCTTGCAAGTCCAGCTAAATTGCTCAGCTTAAAAGTTTTGCAGAGATTGACTGCTAAGTGCTTACAAAGTAACTCAGTAGATCTGAAATAATTACTGGTCTAATTCCCTTGTTTTCAGGAAAAGCTATTCATAAGCACAAATCACTATTGCCTCTACATGTCACAGAAGAACTGGAGCCGTGTTTCCTTCAGGTATCCCCAGTTCCCATCCTGAACTAGTATGACTTTAGAATAAACATTCTCTGAAGAATTTAGCTTCCAATTAAGTCTACTTTCAACAACAGCCCTGCATTACACCTCATCAGAAACTGAAGCTACTTAGAGAAAAATAGCCTTATCCCAACTGTGCTCACTGTTGCACAAGGCTTAGTACAAACTGAGCTAAAATACTCCAAAACTTAAATCAGCTTTGCAAAGCCATTGAGTCGTTGGAAGGTTGATAGCCTGCCATGCAATTCCTCACCTTCATACTAGGTTATTGTCTTATTAGGAGGAAATGGGAATCTGACATGTAGCAAAACACATGCCAAACAGTTTTTCCTGGAAATTATCTGTACGTCAGCAAAGTGTTTGCTTTTGGGTTTAATTGTTCACCTACAAATTATTTGATACATTCTTCTGAACTTGGAAGTGCTCAATTTTTGTTTTAAGTGGATCCTACTGATGTCTTGCAAAAAATTTTGACAAACGTGAGTCCTTTCAACACCAAGCAGGAATTAGCAAACACTTTCCAGCTGGTTGCTCTGCAAAGAGCTTTCCTTTCCTAGGTATTTTATCCAGAAACAGACATGTCCCCAAATGGAGTCTTTACTTTGTTTGTCTTCTCCAGCATTATAACATTTTCTAACAAACCTTTTGTTTCAGGATGCCCAGCACATGACACTTGGCCCTGTTGGACATCCATAACTCTCCATGGAAACTCGTATCAGCAAATATCCAGTTGTTCTAACTCATGGTGTCCAAAAGGGCACCTAAGAATCAAAGTTCATTTTTAAAGCTTTGCCCTTTATTAACAAATAAGGCTTCACAACACTCAAGCAAACAGGTGAAAGGATCTATTTTATAGAAACACAAACTCCAGCCCAGAGAAAACCATTCATTGTTTCAAAGACTGTCAGCCATTACTAGACACGTATATAAGGATTTTTTAAAACTGAATTCAATATCAAAGGCACATGTTCTGCGTAAATGTCAGACATTTTTACTCATTTTTCTACTAGAGTTCTGTGATTAAAATAAACATTTACAGCATGAGATTTTTTTTTCTCTTCCTCTGAACACTTTTTGGATCTGAATCCTGGTTTTAGACGATCTGTCTTTAAAGTAGAAATCTAGGAATATGGGTCAAATGTGGTTTTTAAGGCTTGTTCATATTTTAATTGCATGGTTGCAAACTTAACAAGAGATAATTCTTCCCTCCTTGAAATTCAAGACATCGAAAGGTTAATTCAGTCTTCTCAGTTCCATTTCCTTCCGTCTGTTCCCCTTCCCACACTCCTCCCCACCCCCCATCTGTAGACAGCTGAATTATTTGAATTTTATGCAAGCTAGTATTCATGCAAAGGGGAAAATCACTCAACCTATGCACCAGGCAAGCAAAAATTGCAGTGTTGCACACTTGCATTTTTTACTTCCTATTTGCTTTTTTCAGCATTCACCAGCTTGGGCTGTGGAAATACACACCCATGCCCCAAAGATAGTTAAAGTTAACTCAAATTAAAGCTTATATGTCCCCATCCCTGTTGAATTTCCGTTCTTTGCACTCACATGGAATCTATGCTCAAGCCGCTGTGGTGCTTTTACCTTGGGTTGAGGAAAGGCTACAGTTCACGTTACCACAATTTGTCAGCTGCCAACACAATCACTCTCTGCTGCTCCCATGTTATTTCATGGTGTGGCCACTCACACTTAAGGTACACTAACTCCAGAGGAGTCATTTTGACAGAGCTCAGGTTAACCTGGGAGTGAAGGCAGAGCTTTAATCCAACTGATTTCAGCACTTTAGATACATTTGCAAGAAAAAAAAAATCCATAAATGTACTCATTGAAAATGTTCTAGTTCAGTCAGGTTCTGAAGAAAGAGATGTTCGTTTCAGATGCCAGGAGAAGTAGATAGTATCATCTTTCTTTTTTTTTTTTTTTACATTTTAAAAAAGAAAAACAGCATTTAACATAAAATACTTGCAGTCTCATTGAAAAGGCAGAAGTTAACAGATGTGGAACTTAACTGATTACCACTATATTACATAATTGTTGACCTTGTACACAGCATGTAATACGTATGTGTTTGGCTTACACTGTCTAACAAGCTTATAAAATTGGAAAATGATTTTTGGAAAAGGTAATGGAGAAATACAAGTTTTTATTCTGTAAATTGCTCAGAGTAATCAGCTAGAAAAGATAACTTGGCTGCCTTTTCTGTTCCTCTGCTTCAGTGGCCTTGTTTCCTTAAGCAGCTGAAAAACTTCAGGGTTTATCTTCTTCTCTCCAAACATAAAACCACTAAAGCTACCAGGAGTCCCAGGCTATTGAGAGTGGAATGATTTGGCAATACAAGGAGAAGTGCTGATGAGTCACCCCTCAAAACCACATCCACAGCCCTGTGTCCCAGGAGTGAAGAATACACCTCTGTATCTACCCCAGCACAACACAGATTGTAGCAACAGACCCACCTGTGGTCCTTTTTCCTCTGGACAAAAGGAAAATAGGAAGTTAAAATAAAGTTAGTAGATCTCTGGATTTTATGATCTTTGATTATCTTCTCCTGGATTATGCTGGTTATCTATTTGCTGCACAGTGGGTGCCACAATTTGAACTTCATTAGGAATGTTAATGGTTCTCCTATCTGAAGCAAAGGGAGGGAGAATCCCAGGAGTGCATTGTTTAATTCCAGAGCAGCCAGCTACACTGTGACGAGCCATGTTTGAGCACATTCCCAATGCTCATTCAAGACTGCCCTTACTCCTTCCCTAAACTGCTGCTTGCAGGAGATGCTTCTGTCCATGCCCAGAGAGGAGGGGAAAAAAAAAAAAAGAAAAAGAAAAAGGCTGTTAAAGACTCAAAGTCATGCTAAACTTGTGTCTCTAGACCAGTATTCATCACAAACTATCATGTGCTCTGTAGCACTAACTAATGTGACTAACACATCACATGCTTCTTTCCCCACCCTGGCTTTGGGGGGAGTAGCCTGTGCATGGACATTCTGTATTAATTCTACTTTTTCCTTTAATAATGCATGCATGGGTCAACACATTTTGCTAGAAGGGGCCAGACCAGAGCCAAGTACTTTGTGCTGGAAGACATGCTTTTGGGTCAGTTCTTGAGAAAGCTCAGTTGCAAGAATCTCCATCTGGTTAAACTTTTAAAAATTCACCCCCATACCAAGTTTTATAATATCAAAAAAAAA